>JAHPZR010039158.1:0-18370 GCA_019787425.1 Platygyra sinensis | reverse complement strand
GTCTTTTTAATGAGTTAGATATTAATGCAAGAGTTTTGTTCCTCTTTAACAGCATTGATACTTTTGTATGTAGATTAACTGCTGCTTTTGTTTTCCAAGCAATGATACTTAGACATGAAATTTCTTCTGTAAAATAAGTTTTATTTTTATTTTGGATGTTGTTATATTTTCCTTAGTTTAAATAGGTAATGGCATGTATTGTTATGGAATTACCTAAATTAATAATACTGCTACCGTAAATGCTCGCTTCTGATTGGTTGGAAGCTGAACAATTTATCCCAAATTGTATCGATAACTGAACAATTAAATTTTAATTGTATCGGTCGCATTTGATTGGATAAATTCAGGATTGCCGTTGACGAGAAACAAAAAAGCTTGGTATGAAGAAGCAGTAGTAAACAAAAACAAGAACAAAATCGACCGTAACTTAGCTACGCAGATATTTGGAGAGAAAAAATCTGAAAGCCATTGAAAATCTCTCGCTCGAAGATCTTGAAGAGGTTCTCGGAGATTTCTACACCAAATTAAAGTAGTTACAGCAAAAAGACAGCATCTGCGAGCCAGAGTCCCGAGGACTACAGGGCACATTTTATTATCACAATATATCACATTTTGGTGCAAATTTCCACATTTATTGTTATTCAAATTTCAACCCATGCGGTATTTTTTGAGAACATGATGTCATTTACTCCAATTTTCAGTAAGGAAAATTAATGGCGGCGCTAAATTCTCGGAAATAAAGGTCCAAAAAACGTGCCTTGTAATGTTCGTGATAGATTGAAATTTTGCAAGAAATCTTGGGAAGACCTAATTGTAATGGTGTATGAAATGGCTCAGACACAGACTGAAGTTTACCCGAACAATTGTTTAATTCATGCTTTTTCAGGTGACGGGAAAAACCTATCTGTAGCTTCCTCGTGTTCCAAACATCCGGGGTCCTACGCTAACAATCACAATACATGACCATATTAGGTAACGACACTACATCTCTCCCCTCTTTGGAGCAAAACTCACATATTGAAAACAAAAACGATTGAAACATAAAAAAACTGAAATAAACTTTTCGCAAAGTCCAAAGTTCTTCAAACCTAATGTTTAAAAGGTTAAAAGTCTCAAAGCCTAAAAGAAGACCAAAAACAACATAACTCTAGCAAAAATCTTTAAACAGTTTGTATGCAGCCTACTATCAGCCACAAACATAGTCGTCCAACTTTACTGGACGTGTTCGCACACGCTGCGGGTAGCGTCTCGATAGTGCGGCATCGGACTGCATCGGAACATCTGTGATATCAGGTGCACTTGTAACATGAGCAGGATCCTTGCGTATCTCCGTGGTAGAATTTTCTTCTGCTGCTGCTGGGACACTCTTAAAGAACGAAGAATTCCTCGTGACTGGGATGCCATCGTCATCTTGTGCGGTCACCATGGATCCGTTTTTCTCTACAACGATTAGTGGCCTCGGGTCATATGGCGTGTCGCTTTTCTTCTTAGAGTCATCTCTTCCGACAAACACCGTGTCACCTTCTTTGACGGTTGACGGCTTTATGTAACGCTTGTTGTCTGCGTGCTTCTTCATCTTAGCTTTCGCTGTCCGATCACGTTCTTGGGTCTCTGGATCATAGCAGCGTGTCGTCACTTCAGGTAGTTTCGTCTTCATCGGGCTTCCAAACAGCGCTGTTGCCGGAGCAACTCTTGTTGTACTGTGTGGTGTGGCGCGGTAGTTTCTTAGTAGCCTGTTCAGCTCCTGCTTGGGGTTCTTGCGTTCCACCTTCGCTGTCTTGATGACTTTCTTTACGGTGCGCACAAATCTTTCAACTTCTCTATTCGCCCTGGCCCATTTTGGACTTACTTTTCGATGCTTGAAACCAAGGTCGTCTGCAAACGACGCGAATTCCTTGCTGTTAAAAGGGGGACCATTGTCAGACTTAACTACGTCTGGAACCCCAAATTCTGAGAACACCTTGTCTAGCTTAGGTATCACTGTCGCTGCTGAGGTCGATTTTACTATTTCCACCACTGGGTATCTAGAGTAGTCATCAGTAATCAGAAGCATGTACTCTTGGTCTGGAAGGTTAGCAAAGTCCACACTGATTTCTTTCCACGACGCGGCTGGAAGTGGTGACATCTGTAGGGGTTCTCTCTTGCACTCAGGGGTACTAATCAAACATGCGCTGCACGACTTTACTTTGCTCTCCACAAGCTTATCAATGTTCGGGAACCAGACTTTCTCGCGCAATAGAGACTTTGTTTTGTTTTCACGAGCCCTTGATGGCCTTCATGTGCTATAAAGTTGATTACGTGTTCCTGTAGACTCTGCGGAATACCTATGCGGGTTCCGCGCAGAATAAGGCTGCCTGATGCACTCACGGCTAGCTCTTCCTTTACTCTTTCTAGGAGTCGAAACTCTGCAAGGTTAACACCGGGCCGTTTGACTACAAGGTGCCAGTTGCCTTTAGTGACAGCTTCAGCTACGCCTTGAAGGGTTGGATCGGCTTGCGTAGCTGCTTCGATGTCCTGAGTTTTCAGGGATTTGGGAGTTGAGGTAGTCGCTAGGTAGTTGATGTACTCCTCTGCAACTTTCTGCTGACGTGTCGTTTGGGTTGCATTCGTTGTCGGATGCCGTGACAGGTAATCTGCTGGGTTTGTTTCACCTCTCCGATACTTGATTGTAATCTGGTATGGCTGAAGCCTCAATGCCCACCTTTCAATCCTTGCTGGAGACTTGGAACTTGGATTGCTATAGATGGCCACCAGGGGTTTGTGGTCCGTGTAGACTGGGATAAGCTTCCCATAAACATACAGGTGCAAGTGCTCACAGGCCCAAACCACAGCGAGGGCTTCCCGTTCCGTTTGGCTGTACCGTTGTTCAGTTGCTGTAAGGCAACGACTTGCATAAGTGATCACATGCCTTTCCTCAGTCTGCGGATCCACTTGTGAGAGAATGGCGGCTAAGCCAACTGGACTGGCATCAACCGAGATCTCTGATTCTTTTTTCTGGATCGAAATAGGCAGTGACAGGTGCGCTGGCTAACGCTTCTTGTGGCTGACTAACTGCATGTTGTCCAACAGCATGGTTGGTCCTTGTGTGTAAGCTTGCGCAGGGGCTCTGTCTTGGTAGCATAATCTGGGATTAATCTTGAACAGCAATTTGTCATCCCCAGCAAGCTACGAACCTCTGATGCTGTTGATGGTGTCGAGAGATTGACCACTTCTTCAACTTTCTTCGGGTCTGGTGATATGCCTTCTTTGGAGAATACGTACCCAAAGAATTCCAACTTGTCTTTGCTGTACTCACACTTGCTCTTGTTGAGGGTCAGGCCTTTCTCTCTCAAGCGCTGGAAAACTTCCCTCAGGTGCTGGTCATGATCTTTCTGAGATTTACCAAAGACTAGGATGTCATCGCTGATGTTTTTCGCACAATCGATGCCTTCCAGGGTTTCTCGAATCACATTCTGGAAGATTTCAGGGGCACTTGATATTCCAAAATTGAGTCGCTTGTAGCGCATTAAGCCCATGTGGGTACCAAATGTGGTGATGTAACGGGACTCTGGCGCCAATTCGAGCTGGTTGTAACCCTGGTTGAGATCTAGTTTGGTGAAAACTTTTGCTCCGTTCAAGTCTCCAATCATCTCTTTAATAGTCGGCCTGACGTGGCGCTCGCGTTTTATTGCCTTCTTCGCCTGGCGCATGTCCACGCACACGCGTACCTTGTCTGGAGACTTTGGTTTTGGTGCAATCACTATAGGAGACACCCAAGGTGTAGGACCTTCAATACGTTCTATTACACCAAGCTCCTCATCGCATCGTAGCTGGTCCTCTAACTGCTTACGTACATGGAAAGGGACTCTTCTGTGCGGTTGTGCAACAGGTGGTATGTTTTCGTCGATGTGAAGCTTTATCTGATAATCTTTGAGCTTGCCTAGTCCGTGAAACAGGTCCTCGTATTCCTCTATCAGATCTGCTAGCGTATTTGCTTCCGGTTTTGATGGTAGCTTTCCGACGTGCTGAACCGTTTGAAGTAGGCTGAGTCCTTGTGATGTTTTCCAACATAGCAGAGAGCCACTAGATCCCTCCACAACGTAGAACTTGTCGCTAAGCTTCTTTGCTTCTGACTCGAGCTTGGTGGTGAATTTTCCAAGGACACGAAGGGGGACCTTTGGTTGATAGCCGTAAATCTTTACACTGCTAGGCTCAAGGTTGGGGTGGTTGGGTAACCTGTGGTATTCCTTCTCAACCAGAATGTTAATGCTAGATCCAGAGTCCGCCATAATCGTCACAGGTGTACCATGCACTTTGATCTTGAAGAAGGGCTGGTCTTTCAATGCTTTAGTGCTTATAGAGAAGGTGTACACTTCATCTTCATCACTTGATTCTTCTTCACCGACTCTGTGTACTGTGGAGGAGCGTGCGTTACTTGATTCGCCCTTGTCTTTGGATCTGCATACGGCCTCAAAGTGGTTCAATTTTCCACAACCTCAGCAGGTGGCTTGATAGGCCGGGCAGGATGTTTTTCCTCCATGATGGGGGTAATCTCCACCACAATTTCGACATTTAAGACTTGATTTCCGGTCTTCGTGACCACTGTTGCGTGACTTACGGTCACGTGGTTTCTTGTCGGATTTGCGTCCGCCATCTTGGTTGGATTTCCGATTTCTTCGGCGTCGGTTTCCATGACGTGGGGACAATTTATTTACGGACTGGTTGTCCTCAATGGTAGCAGCTTGTGTTTTCGAGAGTTCCATGGCTTTGCCAGCATCCAATAATTGCGTCAGGGTGTACGATGGATTCTCGAGAGCTTTCGTACGCAGCTTATGGGAACTGCAGCTTTACACTATTTGAGTCTTGATTTCACGATCCACATCGTCAAATTCGCAGGTAACTGCTAATTGCCTTAGTCTTGTGTGAAATGCGGCAAGACTTTCATTGGTTTCTTGCTTGGCTTGACGGAAAACATAGATTTCGTACTCACGGTTTTGTTTGGGAGTGAAGTAATTTGTCAAGGCTTCCACGGCTTTTTTGAACGGATCATCGCTTTCTCCTGGTGTAGTGTCTGGGAGCGTATCGAAAATCTAGTTCATCGCTCCGCCAGCATAGTGAAGTAGCAAAGCTCGTTGTCTTGTCTTGTCTTCCACATTCAGTGCGACAATTAAGTTGTTGAATCTTGAGAGCCATTTCTTCCAACGAGTAGCTTGTGTACTTGTGTCGGAGACGTCAAACTCGGGAAATGCGGGTAGCGCTGTGGCCATGTTCCACGCGTTTGCGGTATGAAAATCGTATAGAATCAACCACTGTTGTAGTCCTGAGAATCCTCGTCGCCAATGTAATGGTGTATGAAATGGCTCAGACACAGACTGAA
Organism: Platygyra sinensis; assembly: GCA_019787425.1. NCBI lineage: Eukaryota > Metazoa > Cnidaria > Anthozoa > Scleractinia > Merulinidae > Platygyra > Platygyra sinensis. The sequence goes on along the minus strand of JAHPZR010039158.1, from coordinate 13,014 downwards.
GTTTACCCGAGCAATTGTTTAATTCATGCTTTTTCAGGTGACGGGAAAAACCTATCTGTAGCTTCCTCGTGTTCCAAACATCCGGGGTCCTACGCTAACAATCACAATGCATGACCATATTAGGTAACGACACTACACTAATGTGTACCAAAATATAAAAAATAGGCAGTCTATGACTGCATGTGCCTAGTGGTATGAAAAACTAGTATCATCTGCAATGACTACATGATACAACGGCAACAAGAAACTTTATTGTGAAAAAAGAAGAATCATCAACACTTACTTCAGTTTCTTTACCGATAAAGCAAGAAAATAGAAGTTACTGATCGCTAAACAACCCATATAACGACAGGATTCGGCAGGAAACGCTCGTCCACGACCACTGATTGAGGGAAGAATCATCAACACTTTCTTCAGTTTCTTTACCGATTAAAGCAAGAAAATTCTCGAAAAATCCCTTCACGTTGCTTTTAAGATCAAATTCTTTGAAAATCCACTGAAAGTTGAGCCTGGCTCTAGAAGGAAAGTAAGATAAATTTATCTTTATGTTTAAAAACATAAAAAACTTACCAACGTTGTTGAACAAACGCACAAAGTTGTCATCTACATCATGTCTTCTCATCGCGGAGGAATGTTTATTCGGTCGAATTTTGAATAATTATCGGCTTATCAGATAAACTTGTTCCGGTTTTCGTTTTTGTGTCGTTCACAGCCCGCCGAGATCATTTTGTCGCCTAAATCACTTAAAAATAGTTCGAAAAAGATGTTCCCATTCAACTTTCAGCTTCTAGGTCATTATTCTGGATTTTGTTGACCAATTCCAAAACGTCGGGTCGTGTGATATTCAAAGTTTTTCGGTTGCTCGCAAGTGTTGACAGAAGGGTGACAAAAAAGGCTTAATTTATAGTACTGGTTTTGTTCGATTTCGCTGACATTTTAACACGATGTTTGCCTATGTTTGGTAGCTATTAACGGAGAAGTTCTATATCGCTGCGAAATCAGCGTCTTTTCATAACGTGCGGCTAGCGTTATTATGCAATCAGATATTTTTGTTACTCAGAAGCAAAAACTATTGTAGTCGAAAAAGGTCATTTCAACGACCTTTCAAACGAATATAACTTTAACATGCTTGTAGTGAAAAAAGGTTTTGTGACGAGCGCTGTGGTTTGAATTTTTTTCCCGCGAAAATGCTCCGTTGCACCTTAACATAGAAAACTTACCAAGGTCGTCAATTGAACAAACACGCAACGTGAGCACATGGAGCGATCGTAGCAAAAAGTTGCCATCTACGTCATGTCTTCTCGGGATACGAAAATCAAACGAACATTGCTCGAAAGTGGTCTCGGGTTGTTGGCGAAAGAATACTAGAAAAGCACGAGTTACGGACACACACGAGAATAATTCTGGATTTTGTTGACCAAAACGTCGGGTGGGGGACACTTCATGACATATTACACGTCGCCCAGAAAAAACGTTAAGGGGAGCTGGGGAGGACACTTCATGACATATTACACGAACGGCAAGTGTTACGGACGCACACGTATGCTCGATAGCATGGTGCCTTGAGCTCTACGAGCACTAGGCACAAAAACTGGATATCGAGAATTTGATCATAGTGGCCGTGACATTGAATTGTTATTGTACACCAAACTATTACATATTTGTTCTGATCTTTCGCAACATTATCTGCAGCTACATGCTCTGAGCAATAGTTAGCAGGTCTTCTGCAACTACATTTGCTTGTCTTGCACGTGACGTGATAAATGCACTCTCAAAAGGTGTCGCTCTTGGTAAGATCCTTTAGATAACTTTTCCGTCGTGGATTCGAAGAAAGGTTATAAATAGATTATCCAGCGTACATTAAAGCAGGAAGTATATATCGTGAGTAAAAAAAACTTAAATGAAATGTAACAACGATACGGCTCAATCGCCAAACACTAAAATAATATTTTTAAACGTTAAAAGCACATGCGTGCTTCATGTGCTGGCGTGGCTATGTATCCATGTCATGAAGGACACGTTTATCGCAAGAGTTTAGACCAAGAATAGACAGACCAACAAACCAAAGGAGTGGTTGTTTTTTTCCTGTTTGACTGCACGTTATTGTTATATTAAAAACAGATATCAATTGTGAAATTTCATTACATGATTCTTGCCATGACTGAAACGCATATAACAATGCTACTGTACGGCAATGAATAAACAAGTTAGAATGAATCACGTTCAGATAAACAAATGCCAACAGATAGGTCAAATATGCGCTCTTCTTGTATACCTGCCAACTCTCACGCATAGACCCTATGCAAAAATGGCTGCCTTTATATTATTCTTTTGTTCGTATTTAAATTAGCCTCACTAACCTCGTTTTTGAGACAAAAATTGTAAAGAATTTGTTATCCCGAACGAGGTTAGTGAGGCTATTTTAAATACGAACAAAAAGAATAATTTAAAGCAGCCATTTTTGCATAGGGTGAATTATGCGAGAGTCTCAGGCCTGCGGATCTCACGCATTCAGACCAATTTCTCACGTCTAACTGCCCAGTAGCGAGTATAATTCCTTAAAAACCGTTAAATAAAAATTCAATTTTTTTGACGTTCCAGAAGTCGTCACAACATCTTCGGAACTCTTAAATAATAATACTCTTAAATAATAATAAGCCGTCGGTAAATCTTCGGAAATTCAGGTTCTGTGGAGACGAAAAATCTCACCCATTTTACTGAAAAAAAAAATTGGCAGGTATATTTTTGTTGAAAAATATTATTTTGAAATTTGATAATTGAGCCTTATCGTTTATAAAGTTACTCTTATTGACATATTATATGAAAGTTATTTTTAAGTCCTCATTTCTCTGAGGCCGGGAAAAAGATCTACGTGCTGGTATTTCTTGTTTTAGTAACCCCTGGAGCATCTGTTTAATCCTCTACGACCTCTACACCTTCTTCGAATCTATCTCGAAGTGTGCAGTTCTGATCCATGAAATGTTATTGCAAATGCTAATATTGATGTCTTTCTAGAATGCTTTTATGCAGGTGAATATATGAAAGACCATACATTTTAACTGCGAAACTGGAAGGATATGAAGATATCAGAAGATATCTTAGAATCCTTTAATAATTAAGTCACGTGCAAAACGTTATTGAGAAAACTTAAGGATTGTGAAATATCATTACATGCTTGGGCACATGTAAAAGTCTAATGTAACCATACTGTGACGAGATCGCGTCATAAACGTTAACATTGGTTCCAAATGAACAACGGACGTTGTCGTGTATTGAGCCTTAAGTTTTAGTCTTAAAAGTATCATAGACGCAGTTACTTCTCTGGGAATATTCTAAGAAATGCTTTGACAAGCATCTTTTTCGAGACGTGCCTACTCATGAGAAAAAAAAATTAAAACTTCCGTTACTAAAATAATAAACCACTGGTAAACATCTTCGAATTGAAAACAAGTGACGTTGGTAACATGCCAAGTCCTGAGTCATGAAATGCTATAAAAGGGCTCTTGCTAATATTGGCAAGTGTGTCTTTTGCTCGCCAAGCAAAGATTCACTTGTGGTTTATAAAACATTGGCCAAGAAAGGTAAGGATCAAAGAAATCCAGGCAAAAAGATAGCTAAAGAGAGTTGGCTAACAATAGCCGTAGTATTAAAAACCAGGAAAAAGTACCTCAAATCATCGGAAATATTCACTAAAGGACACTGTTAGAAGAAAAACCTCTCGCATTTTAACTATATGGAGCTAGCCCGGAAGGGTTGCTATTAATAGCAAATTATCCATTTTTAAAATGTCCATTGCAGTCTTTGCTCCGACCGCATTGAAAATGTAATTTGATTTAACCGAGACTTAAGGTTAAAGCTTCGTTCGTGCACATAAACTCGACTCAACAGAATTTTACAGCCATTTAGTAACTGTATACCCATCCATTATGTACAGCTCCAGTCCCGTCATGTCCATCAAGTTGTACGTGGATCCCGCAAGCGACCTTCTTGAGGAATTTACAGATTCATGCAGCAATCTGCAAACTGATGTTCAGTTCAAGAGAGCCGTTGTTACAACAGGAACCTGGATCTTCTACACCTACCCCAATTACAACAACCAAGAGGCTGGTGGTACCTCATCTAATTATAAGATCTTAAATCCTGGGGCAGATGAAGACATCTCCAGCGTCAATGGCTCCATGTATCTGGTGATGGACGCCACCGAAGGAATTCTTTTGTTTGAGCACAGTTACTATGGCGGAACAAGGGAGGTATGAATACAAGTTATTGATTTCCTTGTTAGCAGTCATGTGGGAAAACCACGCCGTACTTTTATGCCGCGTTATGATTCAAAGACACCAGAGAGAACTAAGCCATAACCCCTACCACTTGAAAATTGGACCTGAAATTTTCTCCCAGCCACTGAGTATTTCAGTTTTTAATTTGCTGTGAGTTTAACCATTTTGGTCTGAGATGCGATATCGTTTGTGTGTTTAAGTGTCACATTAAATCTCGCATTTTTTATGAAAGAAACTATTTTTTGTCTAAAACCTGGAATTTTCCTTTCTTTTCAAAATCAAGTTGTTTACAAAGATGGGGGCCATTCTGGAATAGATCATGTTTGAGTCTGGCTTGGACTAATAGCAGAGGTTGGATTAGTATATGTAATCGTATGGGGCCGAGGGCAATTAAGGATTAATTTCACGAGTATTTTCAAAGTTTTCACAAAATTGCCCGAGTCGCGAAGCGACGAGGGCAATTTGGAAAACTTTGAAAATACAAGTGAAATTAATCCTTAATTGCCCGAGAGCACTTGCGATTACTTGTTTATCACATTAAGGGCAAAATTTTTATACAAAGGTTCAAGGTCTTGCCGTCGCGTAAACAGGTTTGCCGGTTGTCATTATTTAACAGGCTAGCAGTAACACGGGGAAAGCCTACTATAATAGTAAGCAAAACACAGCAACTTGGTTCAATTCACTCAAAGCCATTTCTTTACAAACAAAACTATAAGCAATCTAATTTTATTCACCTGTTTTGCGAAGCTTGCAACGGCGTGAAACTACTTGTTCTTCGATCGATGATAGACGTAAACAAGTGTCCAAACGAGCTCTAATAACTTCTTGAATCCAAAACTGTCCTTTCCACTGTGAAAACTTCACGTACCAACAAAATTTACGCTGTTTTTACGCCGATAAAGTGAGCTGTAATACTAATAAGGCGACCCGAAGCAAAACGAAGAAATTAACTTTCAGTTTGGCGGCCATGAAGTTCTGTAATTCTATGTTTCGTGCAACACCAGCCGTCTCCACTCAAACGTTTTTCAGGCTGCGAATCAATGCATTTTTAGTCGGAAAAATCCTTTTGCTTTTCCACCAAAAGACTGCGCTTTGTTGCATGTTGATTCTCTTTCACGTTAAGATGAAATAACCGTGTTTAGATCAAACTCAGAAGCGATGCGTTTCTGAAATTTCTTTTCAAAATCCGTTTGAAGCGGCAAACCAACTCAATGCAGGCGTGCTCAGCCAATCAGCATCAAATAATTTTGCCCGGGGCAATTACAAAAATTAAGAAAAAATGCCCTCTGTCTCAGCCAATCAGCATTCAGTAATTTTGCCCCGTATGTGATAAGGAAAAAGACAATGGTCAGACCAGAAACTGGGTATGGACACATATGTTGGTTTGGAAAAAAAACTAGCAGTTCCAAGAAGCATGCAGATTTTATATTCCCAGCACTATATATGTTCTTCGGATGTTCTTAATTCTCTGTAATCAATTGATGAACAATTGATAGCTAATTGATTAAAATTCTCTGTTCACTCCCACATTAATCTCCAGGGCTTCAGCACTTCAGTGTATTTCAACGATCTCGTATTTCATGCATTACACCCCTCATCGTCTACTAGGGTCAAGTAGTTCAAATCTTTTGTCTATCGGATCCCAAAGATTAAATAATGAATTCATTAACTTCATGCCATAATACATTGTAACAATTAACCGACCCATCGGTTAGGACTAGGACTAGTCTTTTTACCTGATTGAACTTTCTTAAGATGCGAGATGATTCAAGCAGGGTGATTTTCTGTAGTTCTTGTATTTTTATATTACCTGGACTGTTAGATAAATTTCTCCATTCCCTTCGTTACTAGTATTACATTGTTGTGACTTTCATTTCTCATGTTTGTTACATCTCAATTTCAAGGTATCATCAACATCATCATCACCATCATCATCATCATCATCAGTATTAACAAAGTTTCTTATTACATTGTTTCTTGCAGTTTTACAGTGAGAGCTGCTCAAATGTGAACGACCTATTCCCCAGTGGTCATGGTGCTGGTGTCTCCTCCGCCATTGTGTTATCCCAGAATCAGGCCTTTGCCATCTTCACGAAAATAAACTACGAAGGTCTGCAAACTACACTGAAACCAGGGAGGTGGTGTGAAAGTCCCCAAGCCATGGGATTTCCCAACGACAAACTACAGAGCTTTCGCAAAATCTAAAAAGCCCAGTCTGCCATGCCAACCAGCTTCTATTTTGCATCAGTATTATTTTCTGTTTTTTAATTTTTTTTTCGTTGCTAGTTTTGTTACATTCTAATGACTGTAACGAATTTAATTTAGCGTCTTGAGTCCTGTAATGTTATCGACATCAAGGGGCGATTTTAATAAAAAGAAGCTTGTTGTTTAGAGTCCCGTATGTAAACTGATCCTAGTCAGTAAAGCATTAACCAGTATTGCCAGGCGCATAAAATCATTTCTTCTTCTATGTAATAAATTTCCTATTTTAATTTTTTTTTCGTTGCTACTTTTATTACATTCTGATAACTGTAATGAATTTAATTTAGCGTCTTGAGTTTTGTAATGTTATCGACATCAAGGGACGATTTTAATAAAAAGAAGCTTGTTACCTATATCTAATATTGCGTGTTTTTGTACTTTTAATAAAGAAAGCTTGGACTGACAAGTACAAATAACAGACACCAATTCAAATTTAGACTTGGAACATTATTTGAAAGCCAAGATTGAGCGTGTACAAAGGAGAGCCTCGGCCACGCGATAGATACTAAGAACCCGCGTTGGCGAACTATCATATAGAGAGAGGCTAGAGAGACTCAACCTGATTTAAATATACATAATTTTGTCTCTTTTGTTACACATGGCCGTACAAGGCAAAGTAATTCATTTAATCTGAAACATCCTCTGTATAACTTCAACATTTCAGGCCTCGTATTTTAACAGAATTGTCAGACTCTGGAACACTATCTGTAACTCTGCGCCCAAGACTATCCTCAGTATTTTGAAAAAAAAAATCGTCGCGAAACTCTTGAGAAATGACATCCATCCCTTTTCATAAGATCCGGTGTGCATCTGGTTCTTAAACATTGTCACGCTATTTGGCAACTTTATAAAAAGCTAGAAGGTGCCTTCACATCAATTGAATTCCAAAACTATGATCTGGTTTTGTTATCGAAGAATATTGGAAGGTACTGAAATTGTTTCCTGTCGCCTGTCGCCTGTCGCTACGGATGGCACGGATGGAAATGGATAGAAATTTGAAAAAATTGGCCAATGTTTTCAAGTTTTGATGCCACGAGTTCCAAAAATCCTCAAGAAATGATAAAATTCATCTGATATCTTCGTCGTAGCTTTACAGAAGCTTTTTGTTTATGATTAAAGCCTTAAAGTAATGATTTTAGCACAGAATTAACCCAGAACAGCAAAATCCTCGTGACAATGCCCTTTTTTAAAAAGTTGTTCTGAAGATATCTATCGGGAAAGGGCCAACTGTCAAATTTACTAAGAAATTGTAAAACATAAACTCAAAGTTGTCTCCTCAGTTCTCAAATATGAAACGGGTTTAAATTTTTTTTTTTTAATTCATTAGGCTTAGTTACCATAAAATTACCAATAGAATTAGGTAATGCAGCCCAAAAGGGTCGGTACGAACGGGTGACCCATGCGAGGTACCGCCCGGGTGAAAAAAAAAATGCAAAAGTATAAGATACATGACAAATAGAGAAAAGAAAATGGATTTGGAACACGAATCTAAGAATTAATATTAAGTTAGTACGAGTATATTATGAACCAAGTACACGGCCACTCCACATCGAAGGTCTTAAGAGAGTCAAATAGAGTTTCTTTAACATAGTTTTGAAAAGTATTCAAACTACTGAAGATAGTCTTGGGCGCAGAGTTACAGATAGTGTTCCAGAGTCTGACAATTCTGTTAAAATACGAGGCCTGAAATGTTGAAGTTATACAGAGGATGTTTCAGATTAAATGAATTACTTTGCCTTGTACGGCCATGTGTAACAAAAGAGACAAAATTATGTATATTTAAATCAGGTTGAGTCTCTCTAGCCTCTCTCTATATGATAGTTCGCCAACGCGGGTTCTTAGTATCTATCGCGTGGCCGAGGCTCTCCTTTGTACACGCTCAATCTTGGCTTTCAAATAATGTTCCAAGTCTAAATTTGAATTGGTGTCTGTTATTTGTACTTGTCAGTCCAAGCTTTCTTTATTAAAAGTACAAAAACACGCAATATTAGATATAGGTAACAAGCTTCTTTTTATTAAAATCGTCCCTTGATGTCGATAACATTACAAAACTCAAGACGCTAAATTAAATTCATTACAGTTATCAGAATGTAATAAAAGTAGCAACGAAAAAAAAATTAAAATAGGAAATTTATTACATAGAAGAAGAAATGATTTTATGCGCCTGGCAATACTGGTTAATGCTTTACTGACTAGGATCAGTTTACATACGGGACTCTAAACAACAAGCTTCTTTTTATTAAAATCGCCCCTTGATGTCGATAACATTACAGGACTCAAGACGCTAAATTAAATTCGTTACAGTCATTAGAATGTAACAAAACTAGCAACGAAAAAAAAATTAAAAAACAGAAAATAATACTGATGCAAAATAGAAGCTGGTTGGCATGGCAGACTGGGCTTTTTAGATTTTGCGAAAGCTCTGTAGTTTGTCGTTGGGAAATCCCATGGCTTGGGGACTTTCACACCACCTCCCTGGTTTCAGTGTAGTTTGCAGACCTTCGTAGTTTATTTTCGTGAAGATGGCAAAGGCCTGATTCTGGGATAACACAATGGCGGAGGAGACACCAGCACCATGACCACTGGGGAATAGGTCGTTCACATTTGAGCAGCTCTCACTGTAAAACTGCAAGAAACAATGTAATAAGAAACTTTGTTAATACTGATGATGATGATGATGATGGTGATGATGATGTTGATGATACCTTGAAATTGAGATGTAACAAACATGAGAAATGAAAGTCACAACAATGTAATACTAGTAACGAAGGGAATGGAGAAATTTATCTAACAGTCCAGGTAATATAAAAATACAAGAACTACAGAAAATCACCCTGCTTGAATCATCTCGCATCTTAAGAAAGTTCAATCAGGTAAAAAGACTAGTCCTAGTCCTAACCGATGGGTCGGTTAATTGTTACAATGTATTATGGCATGAAGTTAATGAATTCATTATTTAATCTTTGGGATCCGATAGACAAAAGATTTGAACTACTTGACCCTAGTAGACGATGAGGGGTGTAATGCATGAAATACGAGATCGTTGAAATACACTGAAGTGCTGAAGCCCTGGAGATTAATGTGGGAGTGAACAGAGAATTTTAATCAATTAGCTATCAATTGTTCATCAATTGATTACAGAGAATTAAGAACATCCGAAGAACATATATAGTGCTGGGAATATAAAATCTGCATGCTTCTTGGAACTGCTAGTTTTTTTCCAAACCAACATATGTGTCCATACCCAGTTTCTGGTCTGACCATTGTCTTTTTCCTTATCACATACGGGGCAAAATTACTGAATGCTGATTGGCTGAGACAGAGGGCATTTTTTCTTAATTTTTGTAATTGCCCCGGGCAAAATTATTTGATGCTGATTGGCTGAGCACGCCTGCATTGAGTTGGTTTGCCGCTTCAAACGGATTTTGAAAAGAAATTTCAGAAACGCATCGCTTCTGAGTTTGATCTAAACACGGTTATTTCATCTTAACGTGAAAGAGAATCAACATGCAACAAAGCGCAGTCTTTTGGTGGAAAAGCAAAAGGATTTTTCCGACTAAAAATGCATTGATTCGCAGCCTGAAAAACGTTTGAGTGGAGACGGCTGGTGTTGCACGAAACATAGAATTACAGAACTTCATGGCCGCCAAACTGAAAGTTAATTTCTTCGTTTTGCTTCGGGTCGCCTTATTAGTATTACAGCTCACTTTATCGGCGTAAAAACAGCGTAAATTTTGTTGGTACGTGAAGTTTTCACAGTGGAAAGGACAGTTTTGGATTCAAGAAGTTATTAGAGCTCGTTTGGACACTTGTTTACGTCTATCATCGATCGAAGAACAAGTAGTTTCACGCCGTTGCAAGCTTCGCAAAACAGGTGAATAAAATTAGATTGCTTATAGTTTTGTTTGTAAAGAAATGGCTTTGAGTGAATTGAACCAAGTTGCTGTGTTTTGCTTACTATTATAGTAGGCTTTCCCCGTGTTACTGCTAGCCTGTTAAATAATGACAACCGGCAAACCTGTTTACGCGACGGCAAGACCTTGAACCTTTGTATAAAAAATTTTGCCCTTAATGTGATAAACAAGTAATCGCAAGTGCTCTCGGGCAATTAAGGATTAATTTCACTTGTATTTTCAAAGTTTTCCAAATTGCCCTCGTCGCTTCGCGACTCGGGCAATTTTGTGAAAACTTTGAAAATACTCGTGAAATTAATCCTTAATTGCCCTCGGCCCCATACGATTACATATACTAATCCAACCTCTGCTATTAGTCCAAGCCAGACTCAAACATGATCTATTCCAGAATGGCCCCCATCTTTGTAAACAACTTGATTTTGAAAAGAAAGGAAAATTCCAGGTTTTAGACAAAAAAATAGTTTCTTTCATAAAAAATGCGAGATTTAATGTGACACTTAAACACACAAACGATATCGCATCTCAGACCAAAATGGTTAAACTCACAGCAAATTAAAAACTGAAATACTCAGTGGCTGGGAGAAAATTTCAGGTCCAATTTTCAAGTGGTAGGGGTTATGGCTTAGTTCTCTCTGGTGTCTTTGAATCATAACGCGGCATAAAAGTACGGCGTGGTTTTCCCACATGACTGCTAACAAGGAAATCAATAACTTGTATTCATACCTCCCTTGTTCCGCCATAGTAACTGTGCTCAAACAAAAGAATTCCTTCGGTGGCGTCCATCACCAGATACATGGAGCCATTGACGCTGGAGATGTCTTCATCTGCCCCAGGATTTAAGATCTTATAATTAGATGAGGTACCACCAGCCTCTTGGTTGTTGTAATTGGGGTAGGTGTAGAAGATCCAGGTTCCTGTTGTAACAACGGCTCTCTTGAACTGAACATCAGTTTGCAGATTGCTGCATGAATCTGTAAATTCCTCAAGAAGGTCGCTTGCGGGATCCACGTACAACTTGATGGACATGACGGGACTGGAGCTGTACATAATGGATGGGTATACAGTTACTAAATGGCTGTAAAATTCTGTTGAGTCGAGTTTATGTGCACGAACGAAGCTTTAACCTTAAGTCTCGGTTAAATCAAATTACATTTTCAATGCGGTCGGAGCAAAGACTGCAGTGGACATTTTAAAAATGGATAATTTGCTATTAATAGCAACCCTTCCGGGCTAGCTCCATATAGTTAAAATGCGAGAGGTTTTTCTTCTAACAGTGTCCTTTAGTGAATATTTCCGATGATTTGAGGTACTTTTTCCTGGTTTTTAATACTACGGCTATTGTTAGCCAACTCTCTTTAGCTATCTTTTGCCTGGATTTCTTTGATCCTTACCTTTCTTGGCCAATGTTTTATAAACCACAAGTGAATCTTTGCTTGGCGAGCAAAAGACACACTTGCCAATATTAGCAAGAGCCCTTTTATAGCATTTCATGACTCAGGACTTGGCATGTTACCAACGTCACTTGTTTTCAATTCGAAGATGTTTACCAGTGGTTTATTATTTTAGTAACGGAAGTTTTAATTTTTTTTTCTCATGAGTAGGCACGTCTCGAAAAAGATGCTTGTCAAAGCATTTCTTAGAATATTCCCAGAGAAGTAACTGCGTCTATGATACTTTTAAGACTAAAACTTAAGGCTCAATACACGACAACGTCCGTTGTTCATTTGGAACCAATGTTAACGTTTATGACGCGATCTCGTCACAGTATGGTTACATTAGACTTTTACATGTGCCCAAGCATGTAATGATATTTCACAATCCTTAAGTTTTCTCAATAACGTTTTGCACGTGACTTAATTATTAAAGGATTCTAAGATATCTTCTGATATCTTCATATCCTTCCAGTTTCGCAGTTAAAATGTATGGTCTTTCATATATTCACCTGCATAAAAGCATTCTAGAAAGACATCAATATTAGCATTTGCAATAACATTTCATGGATCAGAACTGCACACTTCGAGATAGATTCGAAGAAGGTGTAGAGGTCGTAGAGGATTAAACAGATGCTCCAGGGGTTACTAAAACAAGAAATACCAGCACGTAGATCTTTTTCCCGGCCTCAGAGAAATGAGGACTTAAAAATAACTTTCATATAATATGTCAATAAGAGTAACTTTATAAACGATAAGGCTCAATTATCAAATTTCAAAATAATATTTTTCAACAAAAATATACCTGCCAATTTTTTTTTTCAGTAAAATGGGTGAGATTTTTCGTCTCCACAGAACCTGAATTTCCGAAGATTTACCGACGGCTTATTATTATTTAAGAGTATTATTATTTAAGAGTTCCGAAGATGTTGTGACGACTTCTGGAACGTCAAAAAAATTGAATTTTTATTTAACGGTTTTTAAGGAATTATACTCGCTACTGGGCAGTTAGACGTGAGAAATTGGTCTGAATGCGTGAGATCCGCAGGCCTGAGACTCTCGCATAATTCACCCTATGCAAAAATGGCTGCTTTAAATTATTCTTTTGTTCGTATTTAAAATAGCCTCACT
>JAHPZR010039157.1:0-26646 GCA_019787425.1 Platygyra sinensis | reverse complement strand
TGTTTTAGCATATTTTATTTCTGGAATACGCAATAGAAACGAGGGGAAATAAGTGCAAGGCAGTTTTCTACAGGTATAAACAAATTGGCATGCGAAGTTTGTAGCTGTGTTGGCTACAGGTGTATGTTCGATTTCAGCGAAAAATCTAGCGGACATTCTTGCACGTGCAGGGTTCGTACAGGTCATGGAAAACCTGGAAAGTCATGGAATTTTACAATTTCATTTTCCAGGCCTGGAAAGTCCTGAAATTTAGGTATAGGTCATGGAAAGTCATGGAAAATCAGTATGTTTTCTATGAATGAAAGACATTAAGATCCAAAGTTGAAAAATTAACTGGCAAGTCCAAAAATCAAATGTAATTTCAGCTGAATAAATGATTGTTTTGACACTACTGCCGGAGGGAAATAGCTTAACTTAGGTCATGGAATATTTCAAAAATTCATGGAAAAAGTCATGGAAAGTCATGGAATTTTGACAAGTCGTAAGTGTACGAACCCTGACGTGGCCTTTCAACTGAGCTTACATGCTACGTGAAATTAACTTTTCACGGTTCTCTAAGTGAAATCAAAGTCCTTGGGCGGCGCGATAATGTGAAGTCAAAATTTCAACTGTCCGTAAATGACCTGAAATCAACATTGTCTAAAGCTTGCGCATTGCGTAAAATTAACATTTGCCTGTAACTTGAGTGAAATTAACGTCTTTGCGGTCGCACGTTAACGTGGAATCAACATTCTAACGGTTTTTACCTCAAATCAGCACTTTTCCAAGGTTGCACGCTGCAAAGATCAATGTTTTGCGGGATTTTAAGTGAAATTACCGTCTTTGCAGTCACGTGCTGGCGTGACAACAAATACAAGTTTTTGCATACGTAATATCTCGAAAACAGCTAAAAAAAAATCCCTACCAGTGAAAACGGCAGTTCAGTTGCAAAGACACGAAGAAGGATTTTGAAAGAAGAAGAAAAACAACAACGAAAAAAAAAAAAAAGATTTCATCGACCTTGAATCGGGCCCTCGAGTGTCACATCAAAACAAATTCGAATCAGCTTCGTTCGGCGCGTTATCCCCTTGAGCTAACGAAGCAGCGGTGAGGAAACCATTGTGTTATAGTGACTTGATCCTTTAGCGAAACAAAAGGTTTCTTTTGTTTTTTGTTCAACAATAGATCACTGAGGGTTGTTTGCATACGTACATCTGTAATATCTCGAAAACGAAGAGCAAACGAGCGAAAAAAGTTTTTCAAATGGAATAAAGGCCACATGCAAAAATTCAGCTAATTTGGAGCAAGAAACAAAAACAACCAAAATCGTCACTTATCCCCCTTTTCCACTAGCCTCTTCAAATGTAAAACTAACTTCTTGAACTATTATCAAGTTGGAAGTGCTATTCCAAACAGTTTACTGACCAAGGCAAAGAACAATAGCTTAGAACCGCTTTCCAAGAGCATCTTTCTACACAACCACTCAATTTTCGATCTTGATATTTCAACGATGATAAACTTTGAAACTGCCAAGGTAAAGGATTTCTACTGGTTATTGAACAAGCAAGTTAATAACGGTCCACATACTGGACCAACTAAATGGAGTAAATCTATGCCAATATGTGCAAAACAATGGGAAAAATATTTTATATCGATTAAACAGGTTTCCAGAGAAAATAAGCTGAGGGAATTTCAGTTCAAATTTCTCCATCGAATTGTTGTAACTAAAAAAGAGCTCTGTAGATTTGGTATCAAAGATGACAGTGAATGCCTCTATTGTGGAGAACAGGACTCGATAGAACATACCTTTTTAGACTGCTCTTTTACTAAAGATTTCTTGTCAAAAGTAGTGCAATGGTTCAACAACTGTAATCAGTGTTCTTTTAAACCAACAAATCAAGAACTTTTATTTGGGATTTTTTTCTAATCCTGCCAATAAAGAACTTCTGAAAAAAATTAACTACACCTTGCTTTTTGCTCGCTATTTCATCTATACAAATAAGTTACACAATAATTCTCTTCTGATCACTGATTTTGTCAGCAAAGTCTCCTCCAAGTACAGGCTAGAAAATTTAAATTAAAATTAACATGTAATGATGCTCCTGTCTTGGTCTGCTCTGGTTAAATCATTATTATTGTTGTTAAATCTCTCTCTTATTTTTATCTACTATTTCTTGTGGCTGTATTAATTATGCAACTGTTAAAATTGTAATCTTTTGCATTGTATTGTACATGGGTGTATGTGTATTAATAAAGGTCATAAATGTCAAAAAAAAAAAATTCTTCCCAGCTGCAAGAACTGAATCCGAATCCAGGCTTTCAAATCTGGAATTCAAGAACTGTCCAGATGATTGTGTTGATCATCCTCTGTTTGTCCCTGATAAAGGCATTCGAGTCACTGGGCATTCTCTTAAGAGTTACACCTTTGTAAATGTGACCATCTCCCAGTTCATCAAGAAAAGCTTGCAAGTTCTTTCCTGGTCTGGCAATCATTGCTCTAAGTTGCAGTTCTGTAGAGTACAAACCATCCTTTGCAGCAGAAATAACAATGTTATCCCTCTGGAAGAGCAACCTTAGAGCCTTAAATACTGCCAGAACATACATACATACATACATATTAATATTTTGATGTAGTTCCAGACTTCAAATAATACTCATCGCTTTATTTGCTACAGCTCTGTTTCGTATGGCCAAGAGCAGCCACACTCATCAGGCAAAATTAGCCAATGACCGTTAACTGACATACATACACACATACATACCTACCTACCTACCTGCCTGCCTGCCTGCCTGCCTGCCTACCTGCCTACCTACCTACCTACCTACCTACCTACCTACCTACCTACCTACCATGATCAGTTTTGTACCCAGGAACAATGTCTGCCAGGTTGATATCACAAATTAAATCTGAGCTTATTAAAAAGAAATCAAGTCTACATTGAATTTCTGGCTTCTTCTGGCACCATGTATATCTTAGCGTTCTCCATACATCAGTTAAGTTACGTTCTTTGCAAGTTTGATTGTTTATTTTCAAAGCATTTTGGTGGGTTCTGGGAAGACTGCCCTTCTTATCCTCCTTGACATCTAACACAAGATTGAAATAACCTCCCAAGATTATTTCTTTGCATGCAAATTGGTGTAAGCGATCAAAAACTTGCCCAAAAAAGGTTGGGTCATCTTCATTTGTTTTTAAAGAGAATGCAGACACCTGCTGAGCTGCTCTACTGTCATGCATAGCATGACAGTGGAGGGTTTTGGCACAAACATTGTGTGGCTTGATATATAAAGATTACTTCATGGAAAATGCGAGCATACGATTTTTATTCACAAGTTGAGTAGTATCAGAAAACGAACGAGTGAGCACAGCGAACGAGTGAATAAAAGCATACAAAGCATTTTTCATGCTGTAATTTGTTTATTTCATAGGTTCTGAGATTTTTTTGGTGTAGTATTTCGTAGACATATTTCACAAATGGGGCTATGAAATGCGGGTAAAAAATGTTCCAAATCGCGCAACAACAAAATTTAAATGAAAGCGAATAAAGTCTACATAACTTACTGTGTTCATCATATTTCAATGAAGTCAAATGTCTAGAAGAGTGTTGTTTTGAATTCCTGCCTTCTGAACCATTGTCTTCATTGAATGGTTGAGTTTGTTAACACCAGCAGCGCCGGACTTTAACCAACCTTTTCTTGCGAGCGAGTCTGCACGGCTTTGAAGTGTTGTTCACGACTAGGTAGCATCGTCTTGATTTATTTCCTCAGGTCTCTTCCTGGCAAAACGTTTGTAAACAGCGACAAGATCTCTTTCAGTTCCGTCAGTAGCAAACATTATTACATACCGAACAAACCCTTGACGTACAATACTTCGAACTCTTCGCTTGTCAAAGCTGACCGAAATGAGAAACTCGCAGATGTATTCGTTTAACTCCAATGCTGAAATTTCTTCAACTTTTCTAAGTTCATTTCTGGTTCCTAAAAAGGTTTGCAAAAGTTTTACATCTCGTTGTGTTTTTGTAATGTGGCTTTGCTCTCTTGTTCTGCGATAAAATTGTCAACTGAACCGACGTCCACAAACCTTTCCAACATCTTTAAAATACAGGGGTGGCTTGCCAGTTTTCACGCCAAGGATGACGTGGCTTGCCGTACGATCACCTTTCACTAGTGAGAAACATCGTTCGTCCAATCAGAAGCCGCGAACAATGATTTTTCACTGGTGAAATTTCATCGTTCGCGTCGCTGATTGGCTGCGACTAAAAACAGAACGATTTTTTCATCACTGTCATCTCTGTGGATAAATCGCAGTAACTAAACTGCTCTCCTTGACTTAATTAAAATAAAAAATAATTGTCATCAGTTTTCAAATTTAAATGAAAATTAAATGGACGAATTACCCACAGATCTCCCTGTTGGATAAATTCTCTTGTTATTGCTTGTTTTGTTAGAAATTCCTTCCAGTCTTACCCACTGATTATCCACATGCTCAAGATGAAAATATCAGGTGAGTTCATTCTACACTTTTAGTCAAAAGCTTTACAAACCATGACTTCACACTACTTTGCCCTGTGAATTAACTTTACAACATTTTTCTTTGGCATTCTCATTTATTAACACAGTATCCCACTTGCAACATAACTTATTCAATTACTGTTTTATCTATTCTATCACCCTTTCGATAAATAGCTTCCAATTGAAAACTATTTTGTATGCATTTAGTTAACCCTTAGCTAACCTTGTTTGAGAGTAAAAATAAAATTATTTTGAATTATTAACTTAAGGCTAATTAATACTTAAGAAAGAATCCATTAGTGGCAGCCATATATGAAAAGGGTCTAAATTTATCTACCGGTATTTAAAGAATAGGTCAGTTCTATGTATCTGCAGCTGTACAGTTTGTGTGACTGGGTGAGTGGATAGTCAGGCATAAGTTATATGATTGAAGCTTTTTAGGCTAATTTTCATATTTTGCAGGATTGGGCTTATTTTTTGCAGGTGGACTTGTTTTGACATGAAAAAACATTGTTCCATATTGTTTTTCGTAGATTTGCGCTTCCTTTTTAGTGCAGAGTGCACTATTGAGATGGTTTGGGGGTTGACGCCGCTAAAGCACTATGGCAATAAGCTACTAAGGCGCTATGGCAATAAGGTGTAAACTTTAATGTTTGTTTAATTAATTAATTTCAATTAATTAATTAGCCTTCTTTCGAGCGGGTGGGTAGGTACCTTTGATTGCTACGTAAAACGTACCATACTTACATTACTTCTTTGGTAACATCAGAAAACTATATATGGTTCCGATATTCTCTTGTTATCCTTGTGGTACTATTCCGCTCTTAAGAACGAAAGCAATTTGCTCGAAGTGCATGCGCAGATTGATTAGCATTATGTGTTAGGTAAACGATACATTTCATACACCAAACGATACATTTCATACACCATTACACTTGAACGTTAAGTGCTTTTCCTTGTGGTAGAACACAACATGTAAGACGCATGCGCTCTAGCACTGTCAGCATGATACAATCCGTTCTCGAGTTCAGCATTCATGCGTGCGATACCACACTCTCCTCTTAACGGGCGATAGCAGTTATATTTCAGGTAATGTCAGTTTTCCTTTTTAGTGCAAAGAACGCTTTTGTGACGGCGTATCGTTTGGAATCATCTCTAGCTCGGTTAAAAAAATGTCGTGTGCTATTTTCAAACTATTTCGTGTATGCTAAGCTTTAAAGAGGGAAACGAATGGATCTCCCCAGCCGCCTGTTTATTTTCTCCCCCATGAAAGAGAACAAGAAGTTCACAAATGTATTCACCCTAAACATTTCCAAGTTACATGTAGCAACATTAAAAGTACCCGGTAGTAATATCGTGACAAAAGAAACTTCTCAAATATTTCTGCAGACACTGTGGCACTTACAGAAACTGGAAATAAATTTAGTCAGTCTTGAGGGGACTCATTCACCGATGTAAGATATAAATAATATCGGTAAAGTTAAAACGCTTCTCGGTTGTATTAATCGATATCATTGTGTATTTTGAACTGGTTTATTGTTAACACGGTACCAACTGTGGCAACCTAATAAGAACGTCCTATTCCGAGACACGGCGTGACTATTTGATAATTAAATTAGTAACTGTTTATGGATGATATGAAAATTTGCCTCTTGAATGAAACAAAATCATTCCTCTTCCATTTTTTTCATAAGTTAATAACATTAGTTCATTTTTCTCCAGCAGAAAAAAAGCCAGCATATTTTCCTTGGTATGTTTTTGGGAAAACAAGGGTATCATGTTACAAACTTTGCGAGGAAAACAAAAGTATCAAGTTACAAATGTTGGCATTGAAAAAATAAAATTATCACATTTGCTAGTTCAATGTATCAATGAATTAAAAATAGACGAAATTCAACGTAAAACACCACAGTAAAATTTAAAACCTTCTTGACAAACAGTAATTGTAAGTTATTTTTGGGCCTTGAACTGACAAGTTACATACAGGCAGCAGATGACACAAAATGTACTTACAGTCCTGCATAACACTCTGCACTATCTGAGATTGTCTCACTAGTTAGGAAATGATGTGTGAAGAGAAACAAAAGAAGGGTTTAAATAAGGCCCTGAATGGGCCGGATTCGAGTTTGTTTTGTCGCGACACTGCTTTGACAATCGGTCAGTGTTGTTTTTTCTGGTCTATATCTCTGTTTCTTTCAAAAGCCAAATTTTAACATTTATTTAAAAAAACAGTTACTGTGCTGTCAAAGCACAGTTACCATCCATGCTTGCATATCTACCACTTTCATAGGGTTAACTTCTAATGATTTTGTTGGAAAGCTGAGTTTTTTGCGTATGTTATTTCTTAAAATGTAGGGCAGATCAACAAAAACAATTACCGAACGATGCTTTTCATGTCAAAACAAGTGAGTCTGTCAAAAATAAGCTTGATCCTGCAAGAAATGAGAATCGACCCAAATAAAGATATATGCCCTTCTGCATTAAAGGCTTCAATTTATAAGGAAGTTACCAATGTCTTCCTGTTGGGATGTTAATCCATTGACTCCCTAATGAAATTGCACGCAACCCACCCCTAAATTCCTGGGGCATTTTTGACATTCCAGAGCCAGCGCGAGCGCTAAAAATAAACCATATGGCGCAGTAAACACAGACACAAGATCAGGTTTCAAGACCTCGTTTATTTAAAGTTTAATATTTGAAGGGCCAAAAAATTAAAAAATATCAACAAAAAGAACTCAATATGATATGTAGAATTTCTAAGAAAACAAGAAATTATATTTTTTCTTTGCCGCGTGACAAAAGCCGAGAAAATTGAAGATGCAAAAACGAGTTAATTTTTTACTTCAGAGGACAAAACGAGACCGGATACCACAGAATTTCCATTCTTTTACTATCACTGAAAACATTTGAGAAAACACCAGAAAATGAAGGCGAAAGACACAATGTAAAAACCAATTTAAAAAGAAGAAATCAGATAATTTCTTTGCCGCGTGACAAAATAATACAGCGCAACACAAGAAAAATGAAAGTTGTACATCAAAAAGACACCAAAAAAGGCCAATTATTTTGAGATCATGTTTCAACTGTGTTAATTTAGTGCCCACTTAGTTCTTTTCTCAGGAGTTCTGTAGTAGCTGAATAAGACTCAAAAAATATATTTGAGCGAAGCGAATAAACTAAACAAACAAACCACGCGGGTCGCCGTAAATTAAATATGCAGAAATCAAGCAGGCAAAAATACTGTTCTCTTTCAAAACCTAAAATCCCCAAATAAAAGCAACCAAATGGAGGAAACGTGACAGGAAGCTCAATAACAATAAATTTGCATTCAACACGAGACAAAAAACTCATCTAGAAGCAAAAAAATGTTCAAAATTTTGCAGACGTGCTTTGCTGCATGACCGCATGTTCGAATTAATTATTCATGCTAAAGCGAAAGCTTGAGTTTTTGCCAATGAGTTTTGCAGTTATTTTGTCGGCCATGGCTTTGCCTATCATTCTAAAAGTTGAATTCAACTTTGAAGTAATATTGTACATTACCATTTTTGTTTTCTAAAGTCCGGGAAGCTGCTTTAAATCCGCGATCTGTATTCAAAACTCACTTGAAAGCGCACCGATTGTCAAGTTTTCATGGCGGTTGAAGGAAGGAAAAATTCCTCACCAGAAAGGTTTGAGAACTCGGTACACCTTGATCTTCCCTTCTGAGACCACCTAAACATCGATTTATGTTTTTCCTTTCCGTTTTCGGTGCCAAAGAAGTAATTTCTCAATTTTAGGAATGAAAACAAGACCCTGGAATTTTGTAGACTTGGCCCGCAATGCGCCATGATTACTGCGCTTATCGAGCGCATGATTTTAAGACGAAAAACCATCTTCCAGGGCCCCTAAAGTTCTTTAAAAATATGCTCAGTAAGTTGATTCTGATTGGTTTATTTGTCCTCAAGAACAATAGGACAATAAGAGAACCAAACAGTCTTCAGGGAGGGTAGGAAAGGCAATTGTACCCATGTGCTTTTTTCGGGCAGTTACGGGGGGCACGGGAAATTAAGGTGGGTTTTTGCATGGGCGGTTACGGGCGGCACGGGAGTCAATGGGTTAATAATGCCTTTCAATGGAAATTATGACTAGTCCTTCTTGATTGTATTTACTTGCATGTGCTGTTGTTCAATGTAATCTTTTGTACAAACTATTGTGTATTTTTCTTTTCTTCATTTCATTACTAATAATATATTACAGGGCATATACCAAAGCAGGGAAAAAAAACTCCAAAGTGCGCAACATAGATTAAGAAGCCGAAATATCTTCAAAGCCATTTGCGTGGCTGAAATGTAATAACTGTACCTTAAATGACATCTAAAATGAGCTACCCTATCTATTAAATGTTAGAGAGTCTTCTAATGAAATGTCTCTTTTTACTTAGTGCCTTACTTAGTGGTGGGAATTTCAGATTTGGAAATCCAGTTCAGCAGTTCCAGAAAAAGCTTAAAGGTGAAATGATAGTTATGCACCATCTATAATATTTATAATACCCAAGAATAGGGACAAATTACTTTTTTGAGTTATTTTTATGGTAAAAAAAGCAAATCTCTTAGTTGACAGGTCTGGGGTATGTTATCATTGAGTAGGTGAGTCAGTGGGTTAATGGGTCAGTGGATGAGTGAGAGATGTATTTATGTCTCATCAATCAGCTTAGAGCTACCATAAACAACCAATCAAATTGCCACTTGTTAAGGTGAATCGTGTGGGGATTCCATCCTGATTTTAGAACGGCCATCTTTGTTTTTTTACAAGCAGAAACAGGTATTCTTCTGGCATTTCTGATGCTTCGTTTACTATGGCTGAGCCCAGGTTTTTCTGGATTCGAAAGTCAGCCAACAAATTATAGTCTTCGGCATACAGTAGCACGTCATCAAGGCTTTACTGTGGGACATGAATTGCTGTTCAGGACAGGACAATTGTTGTTAGTTCAAAATGCACTATTGGAAGGGTGAAGTGGCTTTCGTCTGTGATGTATATTATGGACAGGTCAATGGATGAGTGAGTGGGTGAGAGAGCGATGTATGTATGTCACACCAATCAGATTTGATCTACTATAATTAATAAAACAGCCAATCAAATGTCTTGTTTTGTTGCAGATACATAACATGATAATTTTATTTGTTGGTTTCAAATGGTAACTTGACACTTTTGTTTTTCACAGTCAGAATAAACTGACAAACAAGAAGCCAATCTAGTGGCACATCAGAAAAATGTTTGGACCTATCTTTTCTTAATGTATTCAGGGGCATTTTAATATTTCGCATTAATGGCAATTGTTAAAAATGGGAAGTTTTAGTGCAGATTTTCTTAAATTTAAGGTTTGTGGTATTCCTGAAGACTCCTGACAGCAAGTTAAACCGCAAATTAATTCAATTAGACTTTGAGGTGGGGTAGTGGCTGCACGCTTGGCGAAATACGGTGTTGCAAAAAAACTCTCAGGCATTGGGAAGGGTAATGTGACAAGGAAACGTCCCAAACTCTGCAGATTTTGTGGCGTCAAATTTATACAGTTTTTCATGTGTCTGGTTGTTTCAAGTTCAGGGTTACCTTTCACAACGTCTTCGTGGTTTTGATATCGATATTAATTCGAAATGGTTTTGTCAAATACATACATCCCAGCCTTCCTAAAAATCCCATTGTTAGCTTTTTCTTTGTGTCATATGACGCAATGAATGAGTATCGTGGGGATCGAAATGTGTTCCGGAAGTTGTCAACCGTAGACAGAAATGACAATTTTCGCCGCTTACCCTCCCTCTTAGTAAATGGAAAATTAACTTTGATAAACCTGAAATACATGTGCAAGAATTTACAGTCTTTCCCGTAAAACCATGAACACCAGAGAAAATTTCTGGAATGTTTATTGTTTTGAGACCAATCAGAAGCGAGATGAAACCACAAAAGATAACCGCCAAACCGCGGCATGCATTAGTCATGACTTGATTCGAAACAACAAGCTGTCTTTTTCTTCCAACGAACTGGCTTTTCTTCATGACTAACCTTCAAAAACGAAACTACCGAATTCGGAATAGACCTAGAAGCGAGTATAAATTGTCAAAATTTACAACGGTACAAGTTTTCGTATGAACGCATCTCCACTACAAAAAAATACGGATCGAAAATCACCAATCACAGCGAACTAGCATGACGTTTTGAACTGTACATGAAGTACACCGGTCAGCCCCACTTCTGATTGGTTTGTTATTTTTTGCTCTCAGATGCGCTGTCTAGCCTTGTCTGATCCTATCTACTCGATTCAACATTGCTTTTCTGTAATATGTCACTAAACATATCATTTATGTCTATTCTTTGCATATAAATACGCAAAAATACAAAAGGAACAATTTCAGTATTTGAAAACGGTAAAATTGAAGATTTGTCATGGAAGACCAAGCCAGCTCGTTGTTTCGAATCAAGTCATGACTAATCCATGCTGCGGTTTGTTGGTTATCTTTTGCGGTTTCATCTCGCATCTGATTGGTCACGAAACAATAAACATTCCAGAAATTTTCTTTGGCATTCACGGTTTTACGGAAAGACTTTAACTGTTCTACAGACTAATAAATTAACAAATAACATCAAATTACAATTTCGGCATTTCTTAAGTGTGCAACATGGATGAAGAAGCCGAAATATCTTCAAAGCCATTTTTGACACGCTCGACTGCACGAGGCAGGCCATGAAGGACGAAGATCGAGGTAACCATATTGGAAGTGCGAGCAACACACGTGGATGAGTTGAGTGAATCACTCGGTGAACACAAGAGCCTCGAGAGAATGAGATCTTCCTGTTCACTGAACATAAATGAAGTTTCAGGACAGGTAAAATATAAAAATAAACGGTACAGATCTTGCTACGATATTCTTGTTAATTTGTGTCAACAAGGTGAAGAAGGAGTAGAACAGTGTCAAGAATTCCCACAGTCCAAATAAAGCGTCTTCTGCAAAAGAGTAAAAAAGTTGTAATTAAAGTGGAAAAACATGTTTGAAAAGTTGTCGCACAGTCATCAAAGCTTCATGTATACTTAAGCAAAAAAAGCAGTGCTTACATACATGTAATGAATTTTGTGGAATATGTGATCATCAGCATAAATCAGCTAGAAAGCAGAGGTCGAACCTCAATAAAAAAGATTATCAATTGATCTATATATTATTGCTGCCTACCTGAAAACACAAAAAGTCAGTTGCCTGTGTTTATACTGATGAACATGGTTTAAAGAAATTGAAGTGCTCTAAGTCGTGTACAAATACTATGGGTAGCTCATCACATAATAGCATTAAATGGTGATGCAGAGGAGAATCCCAAGCCTTTCACTCAAATAAATAATGACAAGAATGCTCCATGTGCCAAAAAAGTCAATTCAGTTTCATTACTGGAATCCAGATTATCTGAACTTAGTAGAATTCCAGTCAGTGTATTGGGAGATGGAAACTGTTTTTCTCCGTGCCGTCTCATGCCAGCTATATAACACCCCTGAGTATCATTTGTATGTACACTCTCTTGGAGTTCAGCATGTTCTGCATCACCCTGAGTTGTGTATAGAAAGCAACTATGAATACTCTTGGTGGAACTATGTGAATGATATGGCAAGGCAAGGAACATGATGGGCAGATAATATTATACATGTAATTCAAGGTGTTGCAAATTCTTTGAATATCACTATCAACATCATAGAGTCAAAATGCAAATTTCCCCCCCACAGACAGACAAATATTTATACTGGCCATATACAAAAATATCATTATATGTCAATAATAAAGGTAAAGTCTGCATACGAGCCAAGTGGCCCATCAGGCCGGAGCTTATCTTGGTTTCCTTAGCATGAAGCGACTGAGAGTATTTCTACTCCCCCCTGGATGGGATGCTAGTCCATCGCAGGGTTACCCCCCAGCATTAAATTCGCCGGTACCCATTTATACACCTGGGTGGAGAGGGGCACTGTGAGAGTAAAGTGTCTCGCCCAAGAACACAACACAATGTCCCCGGCCAGGGCATGAACCCGGACCACTCGATCCGAAGACGAGTGCACTAACCATGAGGCCACCGTGCCTCCCACTATATGTCAATAATGCCAGTGCTAAATTCCAACACTTATAATTAAGAAATGACATGTGGGAATGAGCCAATTCAAAAATCAGCAAGTTCAAATAAATGAAAATCAGAAGAATGTAAACAAAGACAATTCTCAGGAGATAAGCATGCACAGCTTACCAATAGTAGCCTGCATAGCAAGCGTTTCCGTGGAGCAAAGAGCGAAGAAACAGGGATTTCGGCGTTTTGCCCGCTCGAAAAATGGGTGAGAGCAAAAATAAGAAGGAGGGGGTGGGGGAGGGGAAGGAAGGAAGCACTTGCTGTCAAGCATTCTGATTTTTAAATACTCCGTTCGCCAGCGAACGGAGCTCGTGATTGGCTGGGCTAGTCGAGCATGTGTCAATCAAAGGTCTTAAAGTTCTGAGTGCCGGAAAGAACGTTCAAAGCTTGCATTTGTTTACAAAAAGCGTTAACTTTTCTCACGAAACGAGTATTTAGTTGTGAGCTTCGACAGTACGGTAGGAATCCTGTAGTGCAATGCTGACGCTTTGGTATTTCGAAACCTGACTATTACTGCAGATGCAATTGCGACACAATTTGCAGCTGTTACTTTAATTTTAACATCACTTTCTTGAATGCCACATGCGCCAAGGACAAGATAAGTAAACCACAGGACAGAAAATTCGCACTACTGCGTGGGAAAACTGAGTGATTTCGACTGGCTTGTTTCATGGCATGCTTTCGGATTTTATCATGTAGGTACTCTGACATTTCATAAGAAGCATTTTTCTTGAGAGAATTTACAGTACCGGACATGTAACACGGAACGCGTTACTGGAACGCGAATAGAACGCAAAATAGAACGCTGCGGGAACGCCACAGGAACGCCAAAATTTCTGGTGAGCTGGAGCGCGTTCTGAACAAGAACGCGTTCTATTGAGAACGCGATAACGCGTTCCATTGAGAACGCGAGAATGCGTTCCATTGAGAACTGAGTTATGGTTCGTGCACAGACTGTAATGTTATTGCAGCAGGCTAACAAAATTCTTTGAAGTTCTGTTGAAGCAAGTTCATCGTTTTTCTTCATTTTTTCGTCAATTACATCAAGTTTAAGTTTCAGATTTCGTCCTTTGCGTAATCATAGCGCGCTGGGGCCAAATAAACTACTTCAGAATGGAAGATCAAAGTGTACTGAGTCATCAAACTTTTTCTTACGATCGGTGCGCTCGCTTTCAAGTGAGTTTTGCTTACCGACCGAAGATTTATAGCTGGGATTTAAAGCAGCTTCCTGGACATCCATAAAGAGAAATAGTAATGTACAACATTATTTCGAAGCTGAATTCGACCTTTGGAACTATTGGTAAAGTCATGGCCGATAAACTGACCGAAAAGTTGACCGCAAAATCTCAAGCTTTCGCTTTAATTAGCATGAAGAATATAATTTGAACATGCGGTCACGCAGGGAAGCACGTTTACAAAACTTGGTCATTTTTTTGCTTTCAGAAAGTTTTTTCCCCTCATCCTGAATGAAACTTTATTTTTATTGAACTTCTTGTTGCGTTTCTTTAATTTGGTTGCCTATTTGTGAATTTTAGAAATTAAAAGTGAACAGTGTTTTCATTTGCACGCTGGATTTCTGCATATTTAATTTACGGCGACTTCCGCAGTTTGTTTGTTTAGTTTCTTCGCTTTGTTCAAATATTTTATTTGAATCTTATTCAGTTACTACAGAACTGCTGAGAAAAGAACTAAATGGGCACTAATTTAGCACAGTTGAAATACCATGGCAAAATAATGGGCTCGTTTTTACGGTCTTTTTGATTTCCAACTTTTATCTTTCTTTCGCAGCGCTGTAAATATTTCGTCGCTCGGCAATTAAATTTTTGATCTGTTGCTTTCAGATTAATCTTTACATGTGTCTTTCGCTTTTATTTTCCGTTGTTGTTGTTGGTTTTTTTTTTCATGTAAGCCATTATAGTACAAGAATGAACCGCGGCTTCTGATGTATTTGCTTTCGTTTTGTTCTCCGAAGTCGATATTAATTAACTCATTTTCGCATATTCAATTTCTCGGCTCTCGCGGGAGTCATTTTGTCGGGCGGAAAAGCATAAATATAATTTCTTGTTTTCTGAGCAGTTTTACACATCCAATTGAGTTCTTTTTGTTGAAATATTTATTTTAATATTTTGGCCCTCCATGTATTTAACTTTGAAGAAACGATGTCGTGAAATCTGATGTTGTGTCTGTGGTTACTGTGCACATGATTTATTTTTTGTGCTTTCACTCGCTCCTTTCGGAAAGCTCGTCTTCAGGGAAGAACTAATGAGAACGCGTTCTACTGAAAATTCTAAAGAAAATTCAGAATGCGCTCCTGCGTTCCTTCCGTTCTGAAATTTTCTTTAGAACGCGTTCTGTTTTGCGTTCCAGAATGTTAGGGGAACGCCAAGGGGACGCCAAAGGAACGCTAATTGGAACGCTCCAAGAACGCGTTCCGTGTTGATTTTTCTGTTAGGTTACTTCTGTCCGGTACTGTAGAACCTCTGGGTACAATTCTGAATGATTTGTTATAGTGAGCTGCGGCCTGCCAGATTTTATTACATATTTGCCTTACCAAACATTTAGTCTTCTCGAGCACAAGGATTATACAAACGCAACTTGAATACTTCTCACAGAGTTGTGTTAAAACTTCACCCTTGCGGTCCTTCCTTTAGACGCATTGAGTAGAAATATAGCTCGATTATAAATTACCAAATTTAACTTTGAAAGCCTGCATTGGTCACCTGGAGTCATCAAGATTTCTCTGTCGTATGCTCTTTGTTTCAGATATATTTTGTCAAGTTAAAGTTTGTTTCGATTCAAAGTTCACTACCGCAACAGAAGGGCGAAGATTTAATTTGATGAGTGGCTTTGCCGCTCACGATCGCAGGTTCGTCACTAAAATACGAAAAAAGAATCTCTGGCACCTAGGGTAACCTTTTATGATTCTTAGTAGACGGAAAAATAAGGTGATCCAAGATTTCGAATCTTGTGAGCACAAGGATTACAAACGCAACTTGAGTGCTTGTGGTGACAGCGTGAAATCAGTCAGGCATGAAAGGCCAAGTGGGCGGTTTTGAAAATCACAATGCTTGGCAGCAAGCGTTTCCTTCCTTCCCCTCCCCCACCCGCTCCTTCTTATTTTTGCCCTTGCCCCATTTTTCGCGCGGGCAAAACACTGAAAACTCCGTTTCTTCGCTCTTTGCTCTTCGGAAACGCTTGCTATGCGGGCTAACCATTAGAGACAAAGAGAACTGTTTCATTGTTGTAAAGATGGTAACTTCTTCATTAACATATATGATGGCAAGTCTTAATGACAGAAAACAAACAAACATTTTACTTTCTTTCTTAGTATCTTTCAGGACTTCAGATTTTATTCCAAACATTCCTAACATTTGTTATTGTTACTATGTCAATTGGGTAATTTTCAATGTAGACTAATTAGCGACTTGCTTGTAAATAGAAGGCATGAGAAGCACGATATCAAGATGGGATGCATCATAATCCATCTGTATCTCAGATTATAACACTACTCGGTTTCAATTTACCATTTTGCTGTTGATGTTTTTTTCTCATTAAATTTTGAAATAAAGTGATCTTGTGTTAACTTCAATTATTAATGTCATATGGCAATACCAAAATAACCACACAACATTCCAACCCACCTTTCTAATCCTAAGACACTGTCCAGTTTTTTATGAAGCATGGGGATGCTCCTAGAATTAGGAGGGGGGGTGTGCATATCAATAAGTTGACCTTTAAAGCAGGGGAGATGGCCAAAAAAATAGGTTTTGAATGGGCAGTCACCTCAAGATAATTACTATTGAGTGTACTATAACAGTATGAATAATGATGCAAAGTATCCCATTACCCCAAAATACCATTTCTGACTTTTTGAAAATTTCAATTTTTCCCACAGAGCATGTGCATTAACCTCCCCCCTCCCACCCCTGTAGTTTGTTACTTGAATACAGTTAACTCACACTATCATAAACCTCATTCATAAAAAATACCAGTGCCCCATTACAATATCATCAAAATCATTCTTTTCTTTCCCCTTTGGTTCAGATGTCCAGCATTTATATCGAAAATATGAGCGAAATTCCACTTTAAGCGTATCTTCGGTCGCCTGGTCAGAGATGCGAACGCCATGAGAGTTCGTGTAAACTGAAGCCCATTGTATTATTTACCCATGCTGCATTTTGGACCGTGTCCAACCTCCTCTGATTTGGCATTTTACAGATACCATCAAGGCTTTACTGACCAATCACTTTTAACGGACCAGACTGATAACACCATCAACTGACAAGCATTATTCACTACCTCCAGAGATTTATTATTCACAAAAAAAATAACTCTTGCACGCCTTGCGTACCTATGATCTTAAAGGTTTGTGGTATGGAGCCTCTTCAAGTATTCCTAAAGACTCCCTGAGAGCAAGTTAACTCAAAATTAGTATTATTAGATAATTTAAGCATTTGTACAAAGCAGTACCGGTGCAAAAACAATAGAACATAAGTCCCCTACTACATGTATGTTCCTGGCAAAGTGCGACGGTTCTATAACAGATCCATCAATCGCTGTAAAAGAAGGAAGCTGAGAAGCAGGCAGATTGCACGATCCACTGACCAAAAGCTCAGTCATATCACCATTAAGTTTAAGTTTGTTCATGGGCATCCAAGTTGCAATATCTTGTAGGCAGGCTTCGATTCTCATAACAGTATCAGATGAAACTGAGTGAAACGAAAAATAAACCTCACAGTCATCCGCATAGAAATGGAAGTTCATATCAGGTCTTCTTACAATGACGCCAAGAGGAGACGTATACAATAGATACAAAATTGGACCTAGAACGGATCCCTGGGCAACTCCAAACTTCAGGTTAGATTGAGAGGAATTTGATCTGTTTATTCTAACAAATTGACTTCGGTCTGTGACACAAGACTTAAACCCAGCAAGAACTTTGCCTTTGATACCAAACCGAGTATTGAGTCTATGAAGTAATAAACCATGGTCGATAGTGTCAAATGCCGCAGATAGATTAGAAGTTTAACATGCTACGTGTTATGAACTCGCAACTACAGTCATAAATTAATTGTGTATTTGTTTATTGATCTCTCAAAAAACCTATGTACTCAAAAATGACACGTCTTGAAAATATATACAAGTTATTTGATCATAATGTGAAAACCGGATAATCAAGGTGAAATCATATCCTATCTGTACAAACAAAACAAAACCTCATGAATAAATGTTATGTAACAATTGTTACGCATGACTGTTCATGACACTACAATACTTAAGAAATAGAAAACATGTACCGTGTTTCTATCGAGTTATACAAACACGAGTGGAAGTTTGGGAGAACGAGAAATGCTGTGGGAACATGAGCCGCAGGCGAGTGTTTCCACAGCTTTTTCGAGTTCTCCCAAACTGTCACGAGTGTTTGTATAACTCGATAGAAACACGAAGTACATGTTTTCTATTTCTTTTAGAAAACACCGCGACGAGAAAAAGGAAAACAACTTGTTAGCTTTGGATATCAAAATGTAAATTCTCTTTGCTCGCGCCATCACTACGTCAACAAGCGCGCGCTAGTTTTGTGTCTCCATCAAGTTATACAAACACGATTTTTAACCAATCAGCGCACGTGCTTTCTTAGGACTGTTTTCTAAATATATATATCATGAGGTGACACATTTTGAACGAGAAACATTTTACACTTTCATTACTTCTACAGTATGACCTTATCTCATCTCAACACAAACAATGTTCTAAACGACCACACTAATATGACTGCTTTAACAGTTGTCAACTGTACAATGGCAGGCTCCCAACTCGAAGAGTACCTAAAAATTTAGAACAAGCTCATGAAAAGTGGATAAAGAAAAACAGTCATGTAAAGTCCACTTCAGTGGTGAACTTTGAGTACACATAAAACTGCAGAAGTGTGTAGTAAATTTCCGAGTAACAGTTTCTTTCACATCATTGGCGTACATGATTTCTTGGATTTTGGATCGCTGGACTGTGAGAGAAAGATGTTTACTATGCTTGGCTTTCTTTTAAAAACGGATCTTCATTGCTCCCTTGTCTACTGCATCCCTGTGTCAGCAGGACTGATCTTCTTTTAAGGTGGCTCAAAACAGTTTCCAGCACTTTCCAAGACTTAGATTTTGATGTGTCATTATAACCACTCTTTATCAATTGATACTACAATCATGGTATCAAAAAACTGCCCAATTACTGGAGAACACGTTGGTATTATTTTTGTTACACAATAGGTTACCATAGCAACACAATGACCCGCTACAAACACCCTTAATTTCAGCTTTAAGCGCTTATATTTCAAAAACGGCACAGTGAAATTTATTCTTATTACAGAATTTTGATAATCAGGATGAGATGCAACTTTTGGCAAAGTTTAGAAAAATTCTGTACATGGGGTTCAGAGCCACCTTAAATTTCCGAACATTTAAGGTGGCTCTGTACCCCATGTACAGAATTTTTCTAAACTTTGCCAAAAGTTGCATCTTATCCTGCTTATCAAAATTTTGTAATAAGAAAAAAATTCACTGTGCCGTTTTTGAAATATAAGCGCTTATAGGTGAAATTAAGGGTGCTTTTAGCGGGTCCTTGTGTTGCTATGGTAACCTATTGTGTAACAAAAATAATACCAACGTGTTCACCGGTGATTGGGAAGTTTTTTGATACCATGATTGTAGCATCAATTGATAAAGAGTGGTTATAATGACACATCAAAATCCAAGTCTTGGAATGTGCTGGAAACTGTTTTGAGCCACCTTAAGCAGCTTCGATAATGGCTTGAGCAACAGATACCTCTTTAAAATCCTGATTCTTCAAGGCAGATTTCAATTTTGCATTTGCTTATTTCAAGATGGCACCCCCAACTTGCATGCTATCTTGCTGAGCTCTTTCTTTCCTTCTGACTCTTTCTCTTTGCACTGTAAATTTTTATTTTCTCTACTGAGTTGTCGTTTCTGTGCTTCCAGTTCTAGTGCTTGTTCTCTTTGTACAGTAAGCTGCTTTTGAGCCTCTTCCTTCTCCTTTCGCTCTTTCTCTATACATAGCATAATGGGCATGTGCAGAATTTCCCAAGCCTTCAGCAATTGTCATAGTCTGTCTGATTTAATCTGTGGTACAAATATCCTCCACACCCAGGCGGCTCTGGAGGTAAGGGATGCCAAACCCTGCAGAATTTGATCCACAAAGAAACTTGAAAGCCAAATTCTGCCAGTAACCTCCAACAAAATAGTCCTTGCATCTGGTTACAAATGATGTGAACTAGTCTTACCTTGAACAAACTGCATGCTTACAATATCATTCTGTCCAGAAACAACATAACTGAACCATAGGAATAACATAATTGAACCACGGGTGACAAGCTAGAGATAGAAAGCTTGTACACTCAATACAACCTCATCTGAACTGTGACCTGCCTTGTTTGTTTTTTACCATTTTAATTCATTTTTCTTAAACTGTATTTAGAGAAATATGGGAGTTTTTGGTCTATTATAGGAGTTTTTATAGGATCCTATAAAATAAAATAATAGGAATCAAAGGGCCTTGAGAGCCAGCTCATTCTTGTAATGGACAATTTTCATTGTGCCTGTTATTGCTGGTCATCTGAACCAAAGGGGAAAGAAAAGAATGATTTTGATGATATTGTAATGGGGCACTGGTATTTTTTATGAATGAGGATTATGATAGTGTGAGTTAACTGTATTCAAGTAACAAACTACAGGGGTGGGGGAGGGGGAGGTTAATGCACATGCTCTGTGGGAAAAATTGAAATTTTCAGAAAGTCAGAAATGGTATTTTGGGGTAATGGGATACCTTGCGTCATTATTCATACCGTTATAGTACACTTTATAGTAATTATCTGGAGGTGACTGCCCATTCAGAGCCTATTTTTTTGGCCATCTCCCCTGCTTTAAAGGTCAACTTATTGATATGCACACCCCCCCTCCTAATTCTAGGAGCATCCCCATGCTTCATAAAAAACTGGACAGTGTCTTAGGATTAGAAAGGTGGGTTGGAATGTTGTGTGGTTATTTTGGTATTGCCATATGACATTAATAATTGAAGTTAACACAAGATCACTTTATTTCAAAATTTAATGAGAAAAAAACATCAACAGCAAAATGGTAAATTGAAACCGAGTAGTGTTATAATCTGAGATACAGATGGATTATGATGCATCCCATCTTGATATCGTGCTTCTCATGCCTTCTATTTACAAGCAAGTCGCTAATTAGTCTACATTGAAAATTACCCAATTGACATAGTAACAATAACAAATGTTAGGAATGTTTGGAATAAAATCTGAAGTCCTGAAAGATACTAAGAAAGAAAGTAAAATGTTTGTTTGTTTTCTGTCATTAAGACTTGCCATCATATATGTTAATGAAGAAGTTACCATCTTTACAACAATGAAACAGTTCTCTTTGTCTCTAATGGTTAGCCCGCATAGCAAGCGTTTCCGAAGAGCAAAGAGCGAAGAAACGGAGTTTTCAGTGTTTTGCCCGCGCGAAAAATGGGGCAAGGGCAAAAATAAGAAGGAGCGGGTGGGGGAGGGGAAGGAAGGAAACGCTTGCTGCCAAGCATTGTGATTTTCAAAACCGCCCACTTGGCCTTTCATGCCTGACTGATTTCACGCTGTCACCACAAGCACTCAAGTTGCGTTTGTAATCCTTGTGCTCACAAGATTCGAAATCTTGGATCACCTTATTTTTCCGTCTACTAAGAATCATAAAAGGTTACCCTAGGTGCCAGAGATTCTTTTTTCGTATTTTAGTGACGAACCTGCGATCGTGAGCGGCAAAGCCACTCATCAAATTAAATCTTCGCCCTTCTGTTGCGGTAATAGTGAAGAATAGTTCCCAAAATATACTGTCGGCCGACTGTCGGCCGACAGTCGGCCGACAGACGGCCGACAGACGGCCGACTGTTGGCCAACTGTCGGCCGACTGTTGGCCAACAGTTGGCCGACAGTCGGCCAACAGTCGGCCGACAGACGGCCAACAGTCGGCCAACAGTCGGCCGACAGACGGCCAACAGTTTGCGTTATGTTTGAGGCCAAAGTGTTGGCCGACTGTCGGCCGACAGTCGGTGACCTGTTGGCAACCTGTCGGTAATGTGTTGGTAACCTGTCGGTGGGGCAAACAAAAATGATCGTAAACATTTACTTGTCTTTTGCTTCTAAACTACATAAAAAGAGTTTAAGTCATTTCATAACGATACCTTGCTCAGCACTTTCGATACTAGTATGGCTTTTGTCCACTGTTTTAGCGTTGACTAACGATACTTGCCCAAATTGGTTCGATTCATTTATCCGCCATTTTGAAAAGTTTTTCTAGTTCAGACATACATGAAGTACTGTTAACTATAGTTTTGCAATGCATTATAGGGCGATTGGAAAATTACTTTTAGCTTTGCGTATTTGTTGCCCCAAAATGGTTAAATCCAAAGCCTATTTTGTGTAAAAACAAAGATATGAGAAATGGGTACTAAATTTACCACTACATTTTGGTATGTGCAGTCAGGAGATGGAGTAAAAAAGCCTATTTTACAGTTCAAAGAGGATCAAGGAGATAGGTAGGAATGTTACTGGATCCGGTACGATCGACAGATTTCTATTTACTTTTTTCAACCGGAAAAGTTTTTGACTCTATTTATTTTTACTCTTTTTCAGTCGATTTGTGCTCTACTTAACAGTGTCGGCTGACTGTCGGTAATGTGTCGGTAACCTGTTGGCCGACAGTTGGCCGACAGGTTACCGACAGCCGAATATGGGAGCTATTGTTCACTATTAGGCCTCTGTTGCGGTAGTGAACTTTGAATCGAAACAAACTTTAACTTGACAAAATATATCTGAAACAAAGAGCATACGACAGAGAAATCTTGATGACTCCAGGTGACCAATGCAGGCTTTCAAAGTTAAATTTGGTAATTTATAATCGAGCTATATTTCTACTCAATGCGTCTAAAGGAAGGACCGCAAGGGTGAAGTTTTAACACAACTCTGTGAGAAGTATTCAAGTTGCGTTTGTATAATCCTTGTGCTCGAGAAGACTAAATGTTTGGTAAGGCAAATATGTAATAAAATCTGGCAGGCCGCAGCTCACTATAACAAATCATTCAGAATTGTACCCAGAGGTTCTACAGTACCGGACAGAAGTAACCTAACAGAAAAATCAACACGGAACGCGTTCTTGGAGCGTTCCAATTAGCGTTCCTTTGGCGTCCCCTTGGCGTTCCCCTAACATTCTGGAACGCAAAACAGAACGCGTTCTAAAGAAAATTTCAGAACGGAAGGAACGCAGGAGCGCATTCTGAATTTTCTTTAGAATTTTCAGTAGAACGCGTTCTCATTAGTTCTTCCCTGAAGACGAGCTTTCCGAAAGGAGCGAGTGAAAGCACAAAAAATAAATCATGTGCACAGTAACCACAGACACAACATCAGATTTCACGACATCGTTTCTTCAAAGTTAAATACATGGAGGGCCAAAATATTAAAATAAATATTTCAACAAAAAGAACTCAATTGGATGTGTAAAACTGCTCAGAAAACAAGAAATTATATTTATGCTTTTCCGCCCGACAAAATGACTCCCGCGAGAGCCGAGAAATTGAATATGCGAAAATGAGTTAATTAATATCGACTTCGGAGAACAAAACGAAAGCAAATACATCAGAAGCCGCGGTTCATTCTTGTACTATAATGGCTTACATGAAAAAAAAAACCAACAACAACAACGGAAAATAAAAGCGAAAGACACATGTAAAGATTAATCTGAAAGCAACAGATCAAAAATTTAATTGCCGAGCGACGAAATATTTACAGCGCTGCGAAAGAAAGATAAAAGTTGGAAATCAAAAAGACCGTAAAAACGAGCCCATTATTTTGCCATGGTATTTCAACTGTGCTAAATTAGTGCCCATTTAGTTCTTTTCTCAGCAGTTCTGTAGTAACTGAATAAGATTCAAATAAAATATTTGAACAAAGCGAAGAAACTAAACAAACAAACTGCGGAAGTCGCCGTAAATTAAATATGCAGAAATCCAGCGTGCAAATGAAAACACTGTTCACTTTTAATTTCTAAAATTCACAAATAGGCAACCAAATTAAAGAAACGCAACAAGAAGTTCAATAAAAATAAAGTTTCATTCAGGATGAGGGGAAAAAACTTTCTGAAAGCAAAAAAATGACCAAGTTTTGTAAACGTGCTTCCCTGCGTGACCGCATGTTCAAATTATATTCTTCATGCTAATTAAAGCGAAAGCTTGAGATTTTGCGGTCAACTTTTCGGTCAGTTTATCGGCCATGACTTTACCAATAGTTCCAAAGGTCGAATTCAGCTTCGAAATAATGTTGTACATTACTATTTCTCTTTATGGATGTCCAGGAAGCTGCTTTAAATCCCAGCTATAAATCTTCGGTCGGTAAGCAAAACTCACTTGAAAGCGAGCGCACCGATCGTAAGAAAAAGTTTGATGACTCAGTACACTTTGATCTTCCATTCTGAAGTAGTTTATTTGGCCCCAGCGCGCTATGATTACGCAAAGGACGAAATCTGAAACTTAAACTTGATGTAATTGACGAAAAAATGAAGAAAAACGATGAACTTGCTTCAACAGAACTTCAAAGAATTTTGTTAGCCTGCTGCAATAACATTACAGTCTGTGCACGAACCATAACTCAGTTCTCAATGGAACGCATTCTCGCGTTCTCAATGGAACGCGTTATCGCGTTCTCAATAGAACGCGTTCTTGTTCAGAACGCGCTCCAGC
Organism: Platygyra sinensis; assembly: GCA_019787425.1. Classification (NCBI taxonomy): domain Eukaryota; kingdom Metazoa; phylum Cnidaria; class Anthozoa; order Scleractinia; family Merulinidae; genus Platygyra; species Platygyra sinensis. The sequence goes on along the minus strand of JAHPZR010039157.1, from coordinate 2,244 downwards.
TCACCAGAAATTTTGGCGTTCCTGTGGCGTTCCCGCAGCGTTCTATTTTGCGTTCTATTCGCGTTCCAGTAACGCGTTCCGTGTTACATGTCCGGTACTGTAAATTCTCTCAAGAAAAATGCTTCTTATGAAATGTCAGAGTACCTACATGATAAAATCCGAAAGCATGCCATGAAACAAGCCAGTCGAAATCACTCAGTTTTCCCACGCAGTAGTGCGAATTTTCTGTCCTGTGGTTTACTTATCTTGTCCTTGGCGCATGTGGCATTCAAGAAAGTGATGTTAAAATTAAAGTAACAGCTGCAAATTGTGTCGCAATTGCATCTGCAGTAATAGTCAGGTTTCGAAATACCAAAGCGTCAGCATTGCACTACAGGATTCCTACCGTACTGTCGAAGCTCACAACTAAATACTCGTTTCGTGAGAAAAGTTAACGCTTTTTGTAAACAAATGCAAGCTTTGAACGTTCTTTCCGGCACTCAGAACTTTAAGACCTTTGATTGACACATGCTCGACTAGCCCAGCCAATCACGAGCTCCGTTCGCTGGCGAACGGAGTATTTAAAAATCAGAATGCTTGACAGCAAGTGCTTCCTTCCTTCCCCTCCCCCACCCCCTCCTTCTTATTTTTGCTCTCACCCATTTTTCGAGCGGGCAAAACGCCGAAATCCCTGTTTCTTCGCTCTTTGCTCCACGGAAACGCTTGCTATGCAGGCTACTATTGGTAAGCTGTGCATGCTTATCTCCTGAGAATTGTCTTTGTTTACATTCTTCTGATTTTCATTTATTTGAACTTGCTGATTTTTGAATTGGCTCATTCCCACATGTCATTTCTTAATTATAAGTGTTGGAATTTAGCACTGGCATTATTGACATATAGTGGGAGGCACGGTGGCCTCATGGTTAGTGCACTCGTCTTCGGATCGAGTGGTCCGGGTTCATGCCCTGGCCGGGGACATTGTGTTGTGTTCTTGGGCGAGACACTTTACTCTCACAGTGCCCCTCTCCACCCAGGTGTATAAATGGGTACCGGCGAATTTAATGCTGGGGGGTAACCCTGCGATGGACTAGCATCCCATCCAGGGGGGAGTAGAAATACTCTCAGTCGCTTCATGCTAAGGAAACCAAGATAAGCTCCGGCCTGATGGGCCACTTGGCTCGTATGCAGACTTTACCTTTATTATTGACATATAATGATATTTTTGTATATGGCCAGTATAAATATTTGTCTGTCTGTGGGGGGGAAATTTGCATTTTGACTCTATGATGTTGATAGTGATATTCAAAGAATTTGCAACACCTTGAATTACATGTATAATATTATCTGCCCATCATGTTCCTTGCCTTGCCATATCATTCACATAGTTCCACCAAGAGTATTCATAGTTGCTTTCTATACACAACTCAGGGTGATGCAGAACATGCTGAACTCCAAGAGAGTGTACATACAAATGATACTCAGGGGTGTTATATAGCTGGCATGAGACGGCACGGAGAAAAACAGTTTCCATCTCCCAATACACTGACTGGAATTCTACTAAGTTCAGATAATCTGGATTCCAGTAATGAAACTGAATTGACTTTTTTGGCACATGGAGCATTCTTGTCATTATTTATTTGAGTGAAAGGCTTGGGATTCTCCTCTGCATCACCATTTAATGCTATTATGTGATGAGCTACCCATAGTATTTGTACACGACTTAGAGCACTTCAATTTCTTTAAACCATGTTCATCAGTATAAACACAGGCAACTGACTTTTTGTGTTTTCAGGTAGGCAGCAATAATATATAGATCAATTGATAATCTTTTTTATTGAGGTTCGACCTCTGCTTTCTAGCTGATTTATGCTGATGATCACATATTCCACAAAATTCATTACATGTATGTAAGCACTGCTTTTTTTGCTTAAGTATACATGAAGCTTTGATGACTGTGCGAACAACTTTTCAAACATGTTTTTCCACTTTAATTACAACTTTTTTACTCTTTTGCAGAAGACGCTTTATTTGGACTGTGGGAATTCTTGACACTGTTCTACTCCTTCTTCACCTTGTTGACACAAATTAACAAGAATATCGTAGCAAGATCTGTACCGTTTATTTTTATATTTTACCTGTCCTGAAACTTCATTTATGTTCAGTGAACAGGAAGATCTCATTCTCTCGAGGCTCTTGTGTTCACCGAGTGATTCACTCAACTCATCCACGTGTGTTGCTCGCACTTCCAATATGGTTACCTCGATC
>JAHPZR010039154.1:0-17194 GCA_019787425.1 Platygyra sinensis | reverse complement strand
GCTACAAATCTTTGTCGTCCTTTATTTGGGGTCCAAAAACTCGAACATTCTAGTCTGAAGGTCAAAGTAGTTCATGCGTCATCAGCTGCCCTTGGCCGACGATCAAGTGGCGGACTTCTTAGAGGAAACTCGTGCCATTCCGCGAAGGGCACTTGGCTCCATTAGGATGCTGTAAGTAGGAAGCCACTTGTATAAGTAAGTAGGATCAAAGCTCATGGATCCCAGACTTCTTGTTAATAGACAAAATCAAAATCAACTTCTGAATGATCCAAACATGCTATACATAACCACTTGTAGCCAGCAGCACACATTTCAATGAACTTTGAACTAAAAACGTGACATTTACAACTTTTCAGGACAGTCCAAACTGGATCACTTAGACCAAAATGGTAAGTAGGGAGGATGAAATCAAAACCAGTTTGTTAGTGCTTATTGCTGTCTAATTGCGATGTGCACGGTGGTCTGCTGGTAAACCCTCATTCAGTGAGTTTCATGCCATTAACAGGGTACATGACGCGGGACAGTAGCCGTCAGTGGTAGGGGAGGGGACCACGGTTCCTTCCTTGTTTGCTGTGGTTTCTCATAAATTGTGCTGTTGGTAATCGCTGTGGAATAAATTAACTTTGATTTCAAATTGCTGTGGAATACATTAAGGCGGAGTGATGTCAAAAGTTATTGTCTTGTATTTGTAACAATAAATTGCTTGGACTGCATTAAAACATGTACTTGGTCGTAGTGCTGTGGGGTTCTCAATAACTGATTTATCCAGTACTAACCAGTCCTAAAAAACTGGTTCTACACAATGCCCACATTGAAACTCGCTTCAGACTTGCCCCATGGTTTTCACACAACCGTCAACAGTGATTGGTTATTTGAAAATCTATGTATGTGTTCAAAAAATAAAACAAAAAGAAGCCCCCCCCCCCCCGGGGGGGGGCACGGGGTTTACTACCGAGAAGCGTCATTCACAAACTGTGAGATTGGGTTAGCAGTCCATGGCCTTTTAACCAGTTATTCACGAACATTAACCTTCACTCCATACTAAACCTCAATTAACGGTGGATGAAGTTGAGCAGATCCAACGCAAGAAGGTAGCGACCTTATTGGGCATGTGTTCCAGTTAACATACGCTACAATATTGTGACGCCCTCATTCAACAAGAGAAAATGAATCGTTGTAACGGCTGTGCCATTCACCATCCGAGTCAGAGAGAGCATTCATGTCTGATGATGGAACAGCGAAGATGGCTCGTTCTATTACCACGATGACTTAAGAGACAAGATCGACCTAAATGAGGTCCACAAAACGGCTGAAAGTGTATGTAGTGCGCTTGGTTTCAAGCGGGGAAGTCGTGGGAAGCGTATGTGGCCGGAGCTACCAAAGTTGCCCTGGCCAGTGATTTACCTTACGGTCCCTTGAACTGGATAGCGTTGGTGAAGGACCATCCAACCGAGACAACTGCAAGGAGCGAATTCTGTACGCTCTTTACTACGGGCCCCTCGTGGGACTAAAACTGTAAAGATTTTCAATGAGATGGAAGCTCGCGAAGATCATAACGCGGAAGGGGCTAGGGAACGTGCGACTCGTACGGAAGTGCAATGTCCTGGATGACCATTATCAGAAAAAAGAAAAAAAACTAATGGACACTTGATTTATGTAATAAGTGAAATTCAAAATAAAATTGTAATTTTAAATCAATAAAATTGTGTTCACTGAGGTGATTTTACGTCAGTGTGTGTTTATCTGTCTACACGTTAACATGGGTCTAACGCCTTCTGTGCTTCGAATCAAATTTTACGGATATTCGCCTTATAGCGAGGAATATGCCTTCAAGTGAAATAACGGTTCTTAGAGAGCAATTTTGTGAACTTCCAGGATCGATGCTTGACAAGTTAAAACGCCTTCATTCAGAGGTGTTTACAGAAATTCACTGGGGGAGATTATTAGTGTTTTTAAATTTTGTCGAGCAACTGGGGCTGACTGAGGAGGAATGGGAACAACTATTTGATTTTCTCGTTCCCACTCTTAGCCAAATGCAAGAATAGCTATATAAGTGAGTGCAGTATGAAGAAAAGTTAGTCAAGTGTTGGCCTTCGCAGTGGTCACTAGTAATGGGTTGCTGGCGCGTCTTCACCCTCTCTGGTATTAGAGCGCATTTTCAGTCGCATTCGTGTCGTTTTAGCTTGTTGCGGGGGTCAAGTGATTGTTCAAAACTCCGAATTTTGCGATGGAGAAAACGCTGTCCAGCATTTATCTCGACCCAAGTCAACCCGCAAGTTTCGGTGGTTTAGATGCTGTGTACCGAGCGTCAAAGAGAAAGGAAAAAGTAAAATTTCTCGCAAACAAGTTCAAGATTGGTTGAGTCAACAAGACGTTTACACTCTTCATAAGCCTGCTCGAAGACACTACAAGAGAAGTCGAGTGATTGTTCCTGGCATAGATGCACAATTTCAAGCAGATCTGGTCGATGTTCAAAATTTAAGCCGATTCAACAAGGGATATAAATACCTGCTGACGTGTATAGATATTTTCAGCAAGTATGCCTGGGTCGTGCCTTTAAAGACAAAGCAAGGGCAAGAACTAGTGAAGGCCTTTCAGACGATTTTATCGTCTGGTCGTAAACCAAACAAGCTTCAAACGGACCAGGGCACAGAATTCCTTAATCGTGTGTTTCAGAAATTTCTACGTGAAAATAACATTGATTTTTTTACAGTCAGCTCTGGCCTCAAAGCATCGGTAGTAGAGAGATTCAACCGCACCTTTAAGAACAAAATGTACAAGTATTTCACAGCTAAAAACACTCTTGCTTACATCGATGTGTTATCTAAGTTGGTAAAATCCTACAATAACACTTACCATCGTAGCATTAAAATGAAACCGAGTCAGGTGACTAAATCCAATGAAGCTAAGGTGTGGGACACACTGTATGGCAACGACGTTGACAAGCGTGTGCGATATAAATTTCAAGTGGGAGATCGCGTAAGGATCAGTAAAGTGAAGCGAATGTTTGAAAAGTCTTACCTTCCCAATTACGCGGAAGAAATGTTTACGATCTACAAACGATTTGCGCGCCAAGTGCCTGTTTACAAATTGAAAGATGATGCTGGAGAGATCCTAGACGGAACATTCTACAAAACGGAATTACAGAAAGTAATCAAGGAGGATGTTTATCGCGTTGAAAACGTTTTGCGTAAACGAAAACGCAAAGGAGTAGTGGAATATTTTGTGAAATGGAAAGGATACCCAGACAAGTTTAATAGCTGGGTTGCTGAAAAGGATATTTTGAAATTGTAATATAAAAGCTTTGTGTATGATGAATAAAAGAATGTGAAATAAAATATGATTTGTTGCGTCGTTTCTTTTATAAATTAAAAACACCTGTAGTTAAACGTTCATTTGAACACAAGATACGACGGAGGTAACACATTTTACTTGCATCTTCCTAGTAATAGCAGTCTCGATAAATTCCCCAATAACACATTGACCATAGGCGTACGAGCCGGGGGGGGGGGGCTGCAGCCCCCCCAGTCGCAGAAAATTTTGAGATTTTTCGGGCAAAACGCCGATGATTCGGGCAAAAGTACTCGGGAGAAAGCATTCTAAAAGGTAGTCAAGGCCTGGCTTGTAGGTTACTTTCACTGCGTTTGTCTTGTCAAATCGGAGTTAAGGTCAAATGATCTAAGGATCCACAATTGCAGGTATTCTGTTTTGGAAAAAGCCATATGCCAATTAAATGTGCACCGTGGGAATCCATGATGTTATTTCCATTAGTGACAAAAGGATGAAAGCAAAGGACGACCAACATGGGCTCCTGCCAAGACTTATGTTTTGTGGTGGCTCTTAAAAGAGCCCTTTTGAATGGCTCCGCAAAGTGCCGGTTTAAAATTTTCCTGAACTTCTCGCATGAGGAACAATTAACTGTTTCTTTTATAAGTTTCTGATTTTACCAGGCCGTCGAATGAAGTCATAGGCTAGGAGTATGCAATGTTTCAAAATAACTACAGTGGAATCCTGATTTCTCAAACCCTCATTTTTTCGATCCTTCCGTAACTGAAACCAAAAGTCGTTTCCCTCTCCTCAGTCAAACGCCGTAATTTCATGAACTGTCCGGCCGATTTTTAAAAGCAATTTTCATCTGTTCCCTTGGAGGTTCCAAAAAAATCGGAATTCTGCTGTGTTTCCGGAATGATAACAGTTTCATTAGACGTGAGAATTGGGAACGTTTTTGTTTTTACTGCGATTTGAGTACGTATATACAACTGACGCTTTCGGGCATTTTGTAATTTTTTTCGGGCAATAAGGTCACCGCCCCCCCAAGTCCGAGGGTGCCCGTACGCCTATGTTGGTGGGTTCGAGAGGTGTTCGAGCTCAGGTAGTTCTTTGAGCTTTACACCACAAAACCTTTTTTTCTCGGGCCGTGTTTCTCGATACTGTTTCATAGTAATGTTTTGCATCGCGCTCCAAATTCTTTGGCTGACAACCGTTATGGAGAGCGAGGGCCCGAAAGAAGCATAGATTGTCGCTAAAGATCTTACCGGTCTGATGGTTTCGATCCAGGGAAGCAAGCCATTATTTTTGCTTAGGTAGTCGGGCAAATCCGTTCTTCGCCCTATAGGATGCCCTCGGAGCTTGGTGATGAAGAAGGTCACATTAGTCACCTGTTCTACCACCCATTTGGAGTTAGGACGTTTACAGTCTCAAAGTATTCTTTCATGTGGTGGTGTGAGTTTATCGATTGGTTCAAATTTGAAACTCACCCCAGTTCCCTGCTAAATTTCGGAACGGCCAGTACCCTATAATAACTGTTTAACATCGATCCAATTCCTCTCAGAAACCTCTCAAACAGTGAAACCTGGGATTCCTCACGGTTGACCTTTTCCCGTCCATGGAAGTTCAAAGACGTCTGTGTTCAGCTTTGGCTTACCAAGATGGTGATCGTTAAAAAGTCGACAACAAAGTTTCGCCCGGTCTCTATGTTTTTCAAATGGGCTGATCCATCTGATACTCACAAGGGTTTTGCATGCCTCCCCTACATCAGCGGCCTAACTGAGCCTCTCACGAGATTACTCCGTAAACATGAAATCTGCATTGTCAACAAACCATTCAAAACCCTTCGACAAGAATTCCCATCTCCGAAGTTCAGACAACTATCAGATCTCCAATCCAATGTTGTTTATAAAATCCCATGCAAAGACTGTCCATGGAGCTACATAGGAGAAACCGGAAGATGCTTTCAAACCCGAAAAACAAGGAACACCAACGAAATTTGAAGAACTATGCAAAGGGCTCAAACGTTGCTAACCATGCGTGGCAAAACAACTACTCCATTGACTTCGATAACGCTTGTGCTATTGACAAAGGCAATTACCCACGTTCGGAAAACACTAGAATCATGGCATATAGCAAAAACTTTCGACGCGGAAAATAACTCTAAGCCATTGCCTAGGCAATACTCCGTTTCATTGTTATTAGTCTCTTTTTACATTATTTTTCACTCCTTTTTCACACCTCTTTTTGTATTACACTTTTATAAGAATTTTTCGCACCCCTTTTCGTATATATTCCGTCCACGCGCTTATATTTTTTCATTAGTTAAAAGCTATAGACTGATAGCCGAAAGCTTATGATTGTTTTTAACCGTTTTCTTTAACCAGAGAAACGCTTTTACATTTTAATATGTCCTGGTTACAGTTCTATTTTTAAAACAATGTTGTTGATATCTTTAACACAGAAATATGTGACTATCAAAGCCTGTGTGGCTGGGCTAAATTTCTCAAAACTAGAACAAATAATTCACTGTTAAGCACAGGATTATCTTGTGCTATTTGTCTTGAGGCAGTTATTCACACAACCCAGAGGAAACTTTCATAAGATCAAGAGATAATTAATGAACTTGGTAATCAATGAACTGGTAATGTAAATATCAATGAACCTCTAGCTCCAGTGATTGGACAGACTTTGTGATCCCGCTTTCTTAAAAATTATAGACCATTACTCACCCCACTCTGATTGGTTAACACATGGGATGATCACATAATTAACAATCACAGACTATTGATCAAACAGGCCATCTTCATCTCTATTTCATTCTTATTGTAAATAAAACACATATAAATCAATGTAGTTGAGGCTTTAGCACAAAGAAAAGGAATGTGTTACTAACAAAGGAAGCAAACATGCCTGTGTAGCTGGGCATAAATATCTCAAATCTAGAGTGAATAATCAAACTGTTTAGCACAGGAATATCTTGTGTTGCTTATTAATTTGTCTACTGAGGTCAAAAACCCCTTGAGGCAGTTGTTCACACAACCCATAAAGCACAATCATAGGATCAAGAATCAATGAACTTGGTTAAGTAAATATTCAATTAAACCACTAGCATCAGTGATTGAACAGACTTTGTGATCATCCCGCTCTCTAAAAATACACCATTACTCACCCCTCTCTGATGGTTAAAACATGGGATAATCACATATTTTAATATGTGAATAGTCTGTCCTTGTTAAAACAGTCACAGATGATTGAACAATTAGGCCACCTTGGTGGGCATAAATCTCTTGAACACAGAATGAATAATCAAAACTGTTTTGCACAGCAATATCTTGACTGTGCTATTTATCTACTGAGTCTCACTGAAGCAGTAAGTCAAACAACCAAGAGGACACAATCATAAGATCAAGAATTAATAAACTTGGTAAAGTAAATATTCATGATCCACTAGCACCAGTGATTGGACAGACTTTGCGATCATCCCGCTTTCTTAAAATAGATCATTACTCGCCCCTCTCTGATTGATTAACACATGAGATGATCAAATATTTAATATGTGAATAGTGACCTGTGCTTGTTAAAACAGTCACAGATGGTTGAACAATTAGGCCACCTTGGACTCTATTGTAAATAAAACACCTATCAAACAATGTATTTGAGATCTTAAACACAAAGAAAACGAATATGGAATTAAGAAAGCAAGGTGTTCCCGACAAGGCAGCAGGCCCTGGGAACGAACGAACATTTCCCGCTCCTTTTTTAATCTTTTGTGACAAACATTGCGTGCTTATCAAGCCATTGCCCTGTGATCGATTTCATTCTTCTCAAGAATAGTGTGCGGGGCACATGGCTTGGTGAGTACCAATAAATTAGCATGTTTTATGTTAGGTTTACGAGTTTTTAAACGTATATTTCTGTTATTGTGGACAAAAATCTTTATTGTATTTTGTTTTCGTGAGTTCATCGCAAATATGTAGCACAGAAAAGCTAATATGCTGAACATGTTACAGGCCATCTGATAGGGTGCGGAAAAAAACTGAAAATTATGCGGAAATTTTCGGCAATATTATGCGGAAGAAAATGACGATTATGCGGAAAAGACGCCAGATTATGCGGAAATTTCTACAATTTAATAACGTTGCTCCCATGGCTTTTTCCAAAGTACAAAATACACGTTAACGTCTTACTGATAATTTTAGTCCTTGACACGTTTGACCTTTTGCTGCCATTCGTGGACACGTATTTCTTCGTTTAGCGCAATTTTTCCATGGTTTTTGTCGTTGTGTTTGTCCGAAGCTTAGTAACCAGGCATTAAATCGGACGAGAAAAACTGCGCACCACTAGAACTAGAACCCAGGCCCATAAACAGAAGACGCACGGAACGCCTGGAGGCTTAAAATTGTTTACGAACGAAAAGACGTGTTTTCATCGCCGTTTTGGGTGAATAACTTCTTCAAAATGATCAATCTCTTCGATATTTTTGCTTCTGATGATGGTAATCAGTTGCTTTCTTGCTTATACGTAGCAATTTTCTAGTTTTATGCGGAAAAATGCCCCAAGGATGCAGAGGATGCGGAAGTAGGCGAATTATGCGGATCCGCACCACCGCATCCTGTCAGATGCTCTGCTGTTATTTTGGACCTCGTGCTGTTAAAGAGTTTCTTTGTTTATACAAACCGATTACTGTTCATTGTATGTTACTTTTCGTAGACCCTAGATTGTATTGTTTTTGCCATTGTTGTTAGAAATTGTAAACCTTTTATTAAGCCTTTATTCGTTTGCTTCGAATTTGCCCGAAATCGGTAAAACATATTTTTTTTTTTGTATTATGTCTTATTCTGTGTAGCGTGATTATTAAACCAAGCCTAAATGACATCATGTGTCCATGTTATTCCCGTCCGACACACAAGGAATCATGCCTGTGTTGCTGGGCATAAATCTCTTTAACTCGGAAAGAATAATCAAACTGTTTTGCACAGCATATCTTGTGCTATTTGTCTACAGAGTTCCATTGACGGAGTTAGTCAAACAACCAGTAGGACACAATCATAAGATCAAGAATTAATAAACTTGGTAAAGTAAATATTCAAGAACCACTAGCACAAGTGATTGTGCAGACTTTGTGATCATCCTGCATTCTAAAAATAGACAATTACTCACCCCTCTCTGATTGGTTAACACATGGGATGATCACATCTTAAAACATCACACTTTATAGAACTATTGTGATTGGTTAAACATTGGGATAGCCAATAGCCATTTTTAGTAGTTTTGGTTAAGTACATGTTCAAATGGCATAGTGCATTTTTAAATGAACTTCTGTTCTTGGCTGATATAATTCCCTGCACCTAGTTTTAAAATAATCTACAAAAGACTCAACGTTGCGTAACTTATCCCCTGGGAGCTTCGTTGCAGGATCCACAACATGAAGCAGGGCCACTTGCACTTTGAAGCGCTCTCTTAGCATGATTGCTCTTGCCCAGAGACCATTATATAGGGACTTCTTACTCCAATATTTCTCGACCTTACCAACCATCTTGACAAGACCAAAGTAAATAAGTAAACCAATCAACCTCTTGATCTCATCAGGGGAGCCATCTTGCCAGTGGCCATCTGACTTGGCATAGGTCTGATGAGTTCCTTGAAAAATATGCTCATTTGTGTAACTATTGGTATTTATACAGATACTATTCATCATTTCTACTGTAAAAAAAAGATTTAAAAAATCAATGGCATTCGTCATGCTATGACAAAGGAGGTGTTGCTTAAAGTGTACACCAACCTTGCGTGAAGGTTTGAATTCCGGCAGCTGATTACCTACATCTGGATCACAATAGGTTTTGTAGGGAACTTCACCAGGATCACGATCTACATCTATACCATAATGACGATTACCACCACGACCTCCACCACGGGCACAACCACATGCAATGGGGGGAGGAGCAGGGGCAAGAGCATGAGCAGCATGACAACGTACAACTGGAACATGGGGAGGGAAAGGAACAGGAGCAGCAACAGGACCATGGGCAGGAGCAGTAACAGGATCAGGGGCAGGAACAGGGGAAGAAGCAGCAACAGGGCCAACAGGAGCTGTGCAAACAAATTAACAAATAACAATTATTATAATAAATATCACTATCTTCTACATAGATATAGTGGAAAGATTTTTATTTGATAAATAGTCATTTACAAACATGAATATATATATATTTATATATAATATTCCAAATCACTACTCAGTGGGCTAGATTTGGGCAGACTGGAAAAAAATTACCCACCAGTAGCCTCAGGCACATCCACAGAACTGTCGGCATCCATCTCCTTCTCTTCTTCTGCTTCCAATTCTCCTTGATCTTCTTCACTGCAAGGACCAAAATCAATACTTTGTTTTTTTGTGTTTCGGATTCAAAATGTTGCCAAATAAAACAGTACAAAAACAATAAAGTACATTATGTAACCATACACGCGATCGCATTTATCAAGCCTTATGCCATTGCAACAAATAAACTCAAGTGCTTCTCGATCGCCACCCTAATCACACGCTGCCCCAGCTCAATTGCATGGAGTTACATTGCTTTTTTTTTACTTTTATGCGAGTGTTCATTAAAACATGAAATGTGGCATATGCTATTACATACATATAACAATAGAATTTGACTACGCAAAACGTGGCTCTCACCTTGCAGCATGTAACACAACACCTCCATATGCTGCAAGGTGAAAAGTCATGTTTTGCATAGTCAAATTCTATTGTTAATTTTTTTTAATTTAACAATTTTTTATTTCTTTATTTTTACATTTAATTTGACAATAATTACAGTTACAAGCATATTTACTAGATGCCCTAACACTAAAAAAGAGATAAATAAATAAATACATAAGAAATACCGTTATCTGTAAATTATAGTTAAACACTACAATAAATAAATACACTAAAACAAAAAGAGAAAAATATAAATTAAGGAATGATCAGTACAAGACACATGCTGTAAAAAGAAAACCTTAATTGATACTTAGTTAAGAAGAGGCAATATTTTTTCCCATTTTCATAGTGCTTATGAAGCCGGTAATTTCTTTTGGCAATTTTTCTCTCTACGTGATAAACTAATTTGATCTTTTCAAAGAAAACTATTAATGTTGGTTTAGTTTTGTTCAATATACATTTATTAATAAAATATTTAGCAATGAGTATTAAGTGATTCAAAAGTAAAGTCTTCATTGCCATTTAAATATGCCAAACAGAATAATTATTAATTAGTGTTAATTAATGTTTCCATGGATGTGTTTTGTTTACTAATCCAGGATAGACAGACAGACAACCTTTATTTAAGCATGATGGTAATAAAAGCTGTGCAGCTTATGGGGTCGGGCCTAAATACTAAACCTAAGAACAAAATATATATGCAATCAACTATTTAAAATTATAACTATTGAGCCCTGGTCAAACGGCGCGTGATAGTCGATGATAGTTGATTCTCCCTTAACTATCATCAACTATCAGTCACATGGTCAAACGGCCAAAGAACATCATGATAGTTGACGATAGTTCACCGGCAGCCAGGCGAGCAAAGTCATGAGAGCAGCGAGTTTCAAGCTCGTTCCACGAAAAATTGTGAATACTAAATGGTGTCCCGTAAGACAAACTTGTAAAAGTATGATTTTACGATAACTGCAGAAATTCATACATGCTCATTGGTTAAATTTTATTGTCAATATGCAAACAGACACATGAATTTGAAATTCATGCGACACGTCAGCGAGGGAGAATGCGTGGGCAATTCGACAATTTGTTATCGTAAAAAACAAATTGAAGTCAGTTTGTGTCTGTCTGCGGATCCACTTGGCTATCACCTCGCATGTGCAGGGTCCTATTTATATTTTAATTAAGCAATAGACCACAAGTTTCTATGGTTTATTCAATTAATAGCCCAAGTTATTCTCGCATTTTGATTGGTTCTCGCCTATGATCTATTAGAGGACAGATGCACGATTGACGTCATCATTACAAAGTTTTTCCCTCTGTCGTTTTAAAATGACGGATAATTTTGAGAAATACTACAATACTTTACGCGACTGGGCAAAAGATAAGGTACAAAAAAGTCTGGCCAGGCATTAAACAGGTTCGAGAAGCCAGAAAACAAAAGATAAAGCCGTTCTTTTAGAAATGATTCAGAAATAATTTCGAGCAGTCTCTCTCGGCAGTCGAGGGAGACTAAGCCACGCACAAACTTGGTCTTGGTAAGCCAAGAACCATTGCTTTATCTCAAATTTAACAAAACCAATAAACAAAATGTTTCTAAGATAAATTAATTTAAAAAATTCAACTTTTCCCAGTGTCAAAACAACTGTTGACACACTGATTGATGTCAGGAATGAAACATCAAAACATCACTTCTTAAAATCGGTAAAATAAATACATAACCTTGCTAAAATGTGTCTCCAACACCATATCGTGCTGATTTGAGAATCACCAACCACAGAAGACAAAAATCTCCACCGTCATTTACGCTCCTTTCATTCAAAACTCAAATCAAATGGCCTCTAGGTTGACCGCAACCACAAGTTTTCCGAGGGTTTTTTTTCAACTCCTGTAATTTTCAAGGCAACGTCCAAGCTTTTCGGCTCACAGGGTTGCTCCGATGACAAAAACTGACTTGATTTTTCCAGCATTTTCTTTAAGATTTGTAGATTTCGCAGTTCAATATTCTGCTTTCGCTGTAAGTTTTCATTCCACAAGAAGCAATGCTCGAGTCAGGTTTGACAGTGGCCTGGTTTTTCTCGACCAATCACAATTCTTTGCTACGCATAGTAACCAATAAAATTGCTTCATTTTATATAGATCATAGATCACGTCAAATGGCTTTTTTTCGTGTTCGCCAAATCTCGGCAAGGACGGGGCAAAGGCCGGCTTTCGCATATGTTAAAATATTTTGAAATAAAAAAGCTTTCTCTCTAGTAGTTTGTTTTGTTATTATATAAAACAAATAGATTCCATGTTGCCATGCGTCTGATTCAGTAATAGATCACAGAAGACACCAAAATGTGGTAAGAACATCAGTGACACACTCGGCTACGCCTCGTGTGCCACTTTTTTGTTCTTACCACATTTTGACATCATCTGTGAAATATTACTGAACAGACGGTATGACGGTATGATGTCAAAATGTGGTAAGAACATCAGTGACACACTCGGCTACGCCTCGTGTGCCACTTTTTTGTTCTTACCACATTTTGACATCATCTGTGAAATATTACTGAACAGACGCAAGCAACATGGAATCTATTTGTTAAAGAGGGGAACATTGGGGGGTTCTGAACACCACAATACCGCAAAAAATTCGAAAAATACCGCAATACCGCAAAAAAAATCGCCAAATACCGCAACACCTCAATACCGAGTCAAAACTCGATGTAACCCTGAAATCAGTACTCTGTACGTGACGTTAAGTGCAAATAACATTGAAATAACAATCAAGAGTTTGTTAATGAACGTTAAGCCAGGTAGTTTTCGATTTAGGTCATGTAGACAAAATAAACAAAACGTGTAACATTCATTGACGTGTTGGCTAATAATTAACAAAAAGCAACCTACCCTTTGCCGATTGTGACACAAGAAATTGCAGTGAGAGCTCAGTTTCATTGGAAGGAATATCCACCATTCTAGAAAACCGAGCCGTCCTAGTTCTGCAGTTACGTTTATGCATTCTGGTAGATGTTTTTGCAGGTTACAGTCCCCACGTCGTGTTACTACACTGTAAATATGTAAACAGTCTTACATTGGTATTATGCTTTCTCTAATGGTGGCCGTGATCGCACAACTTCAATTCTGTTGTTCTTGTCCAGATGTCGTTCTGGTTTCTGCACTGCACCTGTATCGCAGAGGTCATGGGTTCGAATCCCTTTAAAGCGTGAATCTCAGTTTCTCAGGATTTAACTGAATAGCCCTTACATTGTATGTATAACTACGGTGATCAATCAGATTAATCATGTCTTCATGAGGAGGAAGTCTTGGGATTAGCCTATTCTAATCTTGCTACGGAAACCAAGATAACCGTTGGTCTGTTGGCTGGAACGTATACTGGCAGTAATTGCGTTATTTCTTCCCTTGATCAGGACAAGAAACGATTGTTGAAGCGAACAACTCTCCCAAATCGAGATCGGGCACCAAGGAGAAAAGTTGCAGAGCTTCCAATTTCTCCTTGAAGGAGTGAATTTCCTCCCTCAGCATCTTCCGCTTCAACCTCTTCATCGCTGCTGGAGTCGAACTCATTGGCCATTTCGTCGTCATTCTCTTTTTCGTTCGAAAGGAGCGTGCTGTTTTCTTCAGGACCTTCAGCTTGTTCTGAGGCAAAGGTGGTTAAAGTTACCGGCTCGTCTGATGCCACACACTGTCTTTGGTAGATAACTCGGGTAGAGTGCCATGTTTAGCCATAGTTGTTTTTTGCCCTACCGTCCGTTGCCTCACTGCAGCTCCATAAGAGGACGCCCAATTTAGCATAAGGTCACAGTCAGCTTGCGGCATTTCAACGGCAGGCAAGGGTGCTATTGTTGGCACCTGTGAGAGGGACACTGTCTCCTCTGGCTTTGGATACCATGACCTCCTGCTGGTGTGGTAGTAGGCTGCCCAGTCCGTTGTTCTTTTGATGGACTCTTTCATAATTAGGCCAAATAATCGGCAGTATTCCAGCATAGACAAGATCGCCTGCTTGATATGAACAGTTGAATGGCAATTCTCGACATCCAAGGTCATGCAGCTTAGTAAGTTTGTAGCCTTGTAATCAAATTTGGAAAGGTTCGCAAACAATCTCTGAAGACCCCATTCAATCATTTCAACTGAGTACAAGGTCTTAGCAGAAACATAGCCTTGTGGTCCATTTAATGTCCCTGAAATCCCCGTGCTATTTCGTATGTCAGCAGTGATTTCATTAAGCATAACTTTACACTGACGGACAAGTGACAGAGCTTCATCGGCAGACTTGATCACAGTGTAGGTTGCACCTTTGCTGTGTACAGAGAATGCATCATACAGCGCACCAATATCCTTCAAAAAGTGGGAACACTCAGTCAGTTTGCTGAAAATCTTGATCGAATTGGTCTGAGCATCGCAAATGTACACTACGCTGTCAAACTCAGTGCATATGCCAATGGGTTGTTTGAGCCGACAGTTTTTGGCTAGACCGTCGACACCGCCCTCTTCACTGTCAGACCCAACAAACACTCGTACGTCACCACGTGGACTAAGTTGCCACACAGACGCCCTCTTTTGGTTAGTAAATAGGATACCTGTACCAAACTTCGTCAGGACACATGGCTGATTTGAGAGTTCAACAAGTAACATACATTCGCCACTTTCCAGGCCATCTGATAGGGTGCGGAAAAAAACTGAAAATTATGCGGAAATTTTCGGCAATATTATGCGGAAGAAAGTGATGATTATGCGGAAAAGACGCCAGATTATGCAGAAATTTCTACAATTTTATAATGTTGCTCCCATGGCTTTTTCCAACATACAAAATACACGTTAACGTCTTACCGATAATTTCAGTCATTTATGATACGTTTGACCTTTTGCTGCCATTCGTGGACACGTATTTCTTCGTTCAGCGCAATTTTTTCATGGTTTTAGTTATTTTGTTTGTCCGAAGCTTAGTAACCAGGCATTAATTCGGACGAGAAAAACTGGACATCACTAGAACTAGAACCCAGGCCCATCACCAGAAGATGCACGGAACGCCTGGAGGCTTAAAATTGTTTACGAACGAAAAGACGTGTTTTCGTCGCTGTTTTGGGTGAATAACTTCTTCAAAATGATCAATCTCTTCAATATTTGTAGTTTTATGCGGAAAAATGCCCCAAGGATGTGGAGGATGCGGAAGTAGGCGAATTATGCGGATCCGCACCACCGCATCCTGTCAGATGCCCTGACTTTCTAAGCTAACCTTGCTGATTCCTTGGCTGTGTGATGTGTATATGTTGCGGTCACACAGACACATGCTATTAACTTTATGCCAACCAGTGCTGTACTGAATGATGATTTGCAGATTAAGACCTTTCAAGCCAATGCCATCCTTCTCTACTTGAAACGACACTATTGCTTTCTGGGCACATTCAGCGGCATAAAATAACTCGCCGTCAGCGCATGCCATTGCTTCAAAGGACGGTTGCTTTTCACAATCCCAGAAGTGAATTTCGTCCACTTTGACACTGTTACGAGAGTATTTGGTAGCCAGCTTTTCAGAGTGGGCTTTAAGTCTCTGCGTTATCTCAGCATAGTTCCACTAGATGGCACGTGCATCCTATCAGCCAACCTTACGAGGTCTTCTTTCTTCTTCTGCTTAACAATCATGGAAAAAGATCCTTCAACAAACTCCACAGTCTCACGTTTCAAATAATAACTCGCGTGACGGAAGACATCTGACATTCTGTTTTGACTTGTTTCTGAAACAATCGCGGAGGATAGAAAAAGCTCGGAAAACGTAGCAGGACTTAAACGATAATTTTTGATACGCCCAAAATGCTAAAACACCGCATCCCGCAGCTCCAGAAAATACCACAATACCGCAATTTGAGATTAAAATTCCCGAAATACCAAAAGAAAAATGGCCCAATACGGCAATACCGCAAACCTCAATGTCCCCCTCGTTAAATAGTGCATGATAGTTGGTGGTCAAACGGAAGCGCGCGCTCAACTATCATCGACTATCATCGACTATCATGAGCCGTTTGACCAGGGCTTTACTTAACTGTAGGATGAGAATCAAGGCTGCTGCCTAACAGGAGCCCGGCAGCCTGGGGCACCCAAGAAAGTCCGTTGGGCGCCTAAGTTTTTGAAGCATCTCCCAAAACATTACTTGTTGGGCTCCTAACTTTTTGGCTTTTGTCCTTCTGGGCTCCTTGAAATATTGTTAGGCAACAGCCTTGAGAATTGATGCAAGCTAAAAGTTTTTTATTCTATAATTTGTTATGCGATAGTTTATGCTACATGTCACGTTTCGATGAACGTTCGCATAAAAGTAAAAAAAAACAATATACATACATGTAGCTCCTCGCAATGTGAGCTTGGGCGGCCTGCGCCCTAATATTTCAGGGTCCCGCTTGATCGAATTATAGGCGTCGCGTGATCTAAAATCGCTCAGAAAAAAAGATTTTAACCCTCATATCTGAATTTATGGGTACATTTCATGAAAATGGCAAGAAATAAAACTTATGAAGGCAACCAAAAGAGTATTTCCGTGCATTTCAAGACCAGATTTTCAACTGCGTAGCACTAGCGTCACCACGCAGTCGAAATAGATCCAGGGTGACAGATCGCTTACCTTGAAACTCCGCTCTGGAAATCAAGTTCTCGATCAATTTCACTTTCTTCATCACTCGACATGCCCAAATGATCTTCATCACCCGCAAATAGTAGATCTGAAACTTCTTCAGCAGACAAATTCTCCGATTGCGGTCTCTTCGATGCAGACGCTATCTTTTTATTTGGTTTACACACACCACGTGCAGTATTTAGAAACAAATTGGTCATGTATGCCAAATTGAAGTGTCTTCGCTAAAATTTACCCAGTGGAGGTGGTTGGTGGGTGATTAACCTGCGATCAGGCGTCCTTTTTTTCGCGGCGGGAAGGTACGCCAGATACAATTACTTGACTATTTGTCTGTTGCTAGTCCAGAATCTGGCCTTTTCTCTGATTGGTCAAGAAGCAAACGGTAATTATAGAACTAAGCCATGATTGGTTACCTGTGTAGCCTGCGTGGCAGGCGTCCGAAGGGGAGGGAAAGGGGAAAGACGAGCGCGTGAAGCGCGAGAAGATCGGACGCGGGAGATCCGATTCCGCGCTCATTTTGACTTTCCTCCCTCCCTTTCTACGGCCTGCCACGCAGGGTATTAATAATCCTGTGTGGCAGTGTGATTTCCGGTCAAAGA
>JAHPZR010039153.1:0-14644 GCA_019787425.1 Platygyra sinensis | reverse complement strand
AGGCCTTTCAGACGATTTTATCGTCTGGTCGTAAACCAAACAAGCTTCAAACCGACCAAGGCACAGAATTTCTTAATCGTGTGTTTCAGAAATTCCTACGTGAAAATAACATTGACTTTTTTACAGTCAACTCTGGGCTCAAAGCATCGGTAGCAGAGAGATTCAACCGTACCTTTAAGAACAAGATGTACAAGTACTTCACAGCTAAAAACACTCTTGCTTACATCGATGTGTTACCTAAGTTGGTAAAATCCTACAATAACACTTACCATCGTAGCATTAAAATGAAACCGAGTCAGGTGACTAAATCCAATGAAGCTAAGGTGTGGGACACACTGTATGGCAACGACGTTGACAAGCGTGTGCGATATAAATTTCAAGTGGGAGATCGCGTAAGGATCAGTAAAGTGAAGCGAATGTTTGAAAAGTCTTACCTTCCCAATTACACGGAAGAAATGTTTACGATCTACAAACGTTTTGCGCGCCAAGTGCCTGTTTACAAATTGAAAGATGATGCTGGAGAGATCCTAGACGGAACATTCTACAAAACGGAATTACAGAAAGTAATCAAGGAGGATGTTTATCGCGTTGAAAACGTTTTGCGTAAACGAAAACGCAAAGGAGTAGTGGAATATTTTGTGAAATGGAAAGGATACCCAGACAAGTTTAATAGCTGGGTTGCTGAAAAGGATATTTTGAAATTGTAATATAAAAGCTTTGTGTATGATGAATAAAAGAATGTGAAATAAAATATGATTTGTTGCGTCGTTTCTTTTATAAATTAAAAACACCTGTAGTTAAACGTTCATTTGAACACAAGATACGACGGAGGTAACACAATTTTACTTGCATCTTCCTAGTAATAGCAGTCTCGATAAATTCCCCAATAACACATTGACCATAGGCGTACGAGCCGGGGGGGGGGGGCTGCAGCCCCCCCAGTCGCAGAAAATTTTGAGATTTTTCGGGCAAAACGCCGATGATTCGGGCAAAAGTACTCGGGAGAAAGCATTCTAAAAGGTAGTCAAGGCCTGGCTTGTAGGTTACTTTCACTGGCGTTTGTCTTGTCAAATCGGAGTTAAGGTCAAATGATCTAAGGATCCACAATTGCAGGTATTCTGTTTTGGAAAAGCCATATGCCAATTAAATGTGCACCGTGGGAATCCATGATGTTATTTCCATTAGTGACAAAAGGATGAAAGCAAAGGACGACCAACATGGGCTCCTGCCAAGACTTATGTTTTTGTGGTGGCTCTTAAAAGAGCCCTTTTGAATGGCTCCGCAAAGTGCCGGTTTAAAATTTTCCTGAACTTCTCGCATGAGGAACAATTAACTGTTTCTTTTATAAGTTTCTGATTTTACCAGGCCGTCGAATGAAGTCATAGGCTAGGAGTATGCAATGTTTCAAAATAACTACAGTGGAATCCTGATTTCTCAAACCCTCATTTTTTCGATCCTTCCGTAACTGAAACCAAAAGTCGTTTCCCTCTCCTCAGTCAAACGCCGTAATTTCATGAACTGTCCGGCCGATTTTTAAAAGCAATTTTCATCTGTTCCCTTGGAGGTTCCAAAAAATCGGAATTCTGCTGTGTTTCCGGAATGATAACAGTTTCATTAGACGTGAGAATTGGGAACGTTTTTGTTTTTACTGCGATTTGAGTACGTATATACAACTGACGCTTTCGGGCATTTTGTAATTTTTTTCGGGCAATAAGGTCACCGCCCCCCCAAGTCCGAGGGTGCCCGTACGCCTATGTTGGTGGGTTCGAGAGGTGTTCGAGCTCAGGTAGTTCTTTGAGCTTTACACCACAAAACCTTTTTTTCTCGGGCCGTGTTTCTCGATACTGTTCATAGTAATGTTTTGCATCGCGCTCCAAATTCTTTGGCTGACAACCGTTATGGAGAGCGAGGGCCCGAAAGAAGCATAGATTGTCGCTAAAGATCTTACCGGTCTGATGGTTTCGATCCAGGGGAAGCAAGCCATTATTTTTGCTTAGGTAGTCGGGCAAATCCGTTCTTCGCCCTATAGGATGCCCTCGGAGCTTGGTGATGAAGAAGGTCACATTAGTCACCTGTTCTACCACCCATTTGGAGTTAGGACGTTTACAGTCTCAAAGTATTCTTTCATGTGGTGGTGTGAGTTTATCGATTGGTTCAAATTTGAAACTCACCCCAGTTCCCTGCTAAATTTCGGAACGGCCAGTACCCTATAATAACTGTTTAACATCGATCCAATTCCTCTCAGAAACCTCTCAAACAGTGAAACCTGGGATTCCTCACGGTTGACCTTTTCCCGTCCATGGAAGTTCAAAGACGTCTGTGTTCAGCTTTGGCTTACCAAGATGGTGATCGTTAAAAAGTCGACAACAAAGTTTCGCCCGGTCTCTATGTTTTTCAAATGGGCTGATCCATCTGATACTCACAAGGGTTTTGCATGCCTCCCCTACATCAGCGGCCTAACTGAGCCTCTCACGAGATTACTCCGTAAACATGAAATCTGCATTGTCAACAAACCATTCAAAACCCTTCGACAAGAATTCCCATCTCCGAAGTTCAGACAACTATCAGATCTCCAATCCAATGTTGTTTATAAAATCCCATGCAAAGACTGTCCATGGAGCTACATAGGAGAAACCGGAAGATGCTTTCAAACCCGAAAAAAAGGAACACCAACGAAATTTGAAGAACTATGCAAAGGGCTCAAACGTTGCTAACCATGCGTGGCAAAACAACTACTCCATTGACTTCGATAACGCTTGTGCTATTGACAAAGGCAATTACCACGTTCGGAAAACACTAGAATCATGGCATATAGCAAAAACTTTCGACGCGGAAAATAACTCTAAGCCATTGCCTAGGCAATACTCCGTTTCATTGTTATTAGTCTCTTTTTTACATTATTTTTCACTCCTTTTTCACACCTCTTTTTGTATTACACTTTTATAAGAATTTTTCGCACCCCTTTTCGTATATATTCCGTCCACGCGCTTATATTTTTTCATTAGTTAAAAGCTATAGACTGATAGCCGAAAGCTTATGATTGTTTTTAACCGTTTTCTTTAACCAGAGAACGCTTTTACATTTTAATATGTCCTGGTTACAGTTCTATTTTTAAAACAATGTTGTTGATATCTTTAACACAGAAATATGTGACTATCAAAGCCTGTGTGGCTGGGCTAAATTTCTCAAAACTAGAACAAATAATTCACTGTTAAGCACAGGATTATCTTGTGCTATTTGTCTTGAGGCAGTTATTCACACAACCCAGAGGAAACTTTCATAAGATCAAGAGATAATTAATGAACTTGGTAATCAATGAACTGGTAATGTAAATATCAATGAACCTCTAGCTCCAGTGATTGGACAGACTTTGTGATCCCGCTTTCTTAAAAATTATAGACCATTACTCACCCCACTCTGATTGGTTAACACATGGGATGATCACATAATTAACAATCACAGACTATTGATCAAACAGGCCATCTTCATCTCTATTTCATTCTTATTGTAAATAAAACACATATAAATCAATGTAGTTGAGGCTTTAGCACAAAGAAAAGGAATGTGTTACTAACAAAGGAAGCAAACATGCCTGTGTAGCTGGGCATAAATATCTCAAATCTAGAGTGAATAATCAAACTGTTTAGCACAGGAATATCTTGTGTTGCTTATTAATTTGTCTACTGAGGTCAAAAACCCCTTGAGGCAGTTGTTCACACAACCCATAAAGCACAATCATAGGATCAAGAATCAATGAACTTGGTTAAGTAAATATTCAATTAAACCACTAGCATCAGTGATTGAACAGACTTTGTGATCATCCCGCTCTCTAAAAATACACCATTACTCACCCCTCTCTGATTGGTTAAAACATGGGATAATCACATATTTTAATATGTGAATAGTCTGTCCTTGTTAAAACAGTCACAGATGATTGAACAATTAGGCCACCTTGGTGGGCATAAATCTCTTGAACACAGAATGAATAATCAAACTGTTTTGCACAGCAATATCTTGACTGTGCTATTTATCTACTGAGTCTCACTGAAGCAGTAAGTCAAACAACCAAGAGGACACAATCATAAGATCAAGAATTAATAAACTTGGTAAAGTAAATATTCATGATCCACTAGCACCAGTGATTGGACAGACTTTGCGATCATCCCGCTTTCTTAAAATAGATCATTACTCGCCCCTCTCTGATTGATTAACACATGAGATGATCAAATATTTTAATATGTGAATAGTGACCTGTGCTTGTTAAAACAGTCACAGATGGTTGAACAATTAGGCCACCTTGGACTCTATTGTAAATAAAACACCTATCAAACAATGTATTTGAGATCTTAAACACAAAGAAAACGAATATGGAATTAAGAAAGCAAGGTGTTCCCGACAAGGCAGCAGGCCCTGGGAACGAACGAACATTTCCCGCTCCTTTTTTAATCTTTTGTGACAAACATTGCGTGCTTATCAAGCCATTGCCCTGTGATCGATTTCATTCTTCTCAAGAATAGTGTGCGGGGCACATGGCTTGGTGAGTACCAATAAATTAGCATGTTTTATGTTAGGTTTACGAGTTTTAAACGTATATTTCTGTTATTGTGGACAAAAATCTTTATTGTATTTTGTTTTCGTGAGTTCATCGCAAATATGTAGCACAGAAAAGCTAATATGCTGAACATGTTACAGGCCATCTGATAGGGTGCGGAAAAAAACTGAAAATTATGCGGAAATTTTCGGCAATATTATGCGGAAGAAAATGACGATTATGCGGAAAAGACGCCAGATTATGCGGAAATTTCTACAATTTAATAACGTTGCTCCCATGGCTTTTTCCAAAGTACAAAATACACGTTAACGTCTTACTGATAATTTTAGTCCTTGACACGTTTGACCTTTTGCTGCCATTCGTGGACACGTATTTCTTCGTTTAGCGCAATTTTTCCATGGTTTTTGTCGTTGTGTTTGTCCGAAGCTTAGTAACCAGGCATTAAATCGGACGAGAAAAACTGCGCACCACTAGAACTAGAACCCAGGCCCATAAACAGAAGACGCACGGAACGCCTGGAGGCTTAAAATTGTTTACGAACGAAAAGACGTGTTTTCATCGCCGTTTTGGGTGAATAACTTCTTCAAAATGATCAATCTCTTCGATATTTTTGCTTCTGATGATGGTAATCAGTTGCTTTCTTGCTTATACGTAGCAATTTTCTAGTTTTATGCGGAAAAATGCCCCAAGGATGCAGAGGATGCGGAAGTAGGCGAATTATGCGGATCCGCACCACCGCATCCTGTCAGATGCTCTGCTGTTATTTTGGACCTCGTGCTGTTAAAGAGTTTCTTTGTTTATACAAACCGATTACTGTTCATTGTATGTTACTTTTCGTAGACCCTAGATTGTATTGTTTTTGCCATTGTTGTTAGAAATTGTAAACCTTTTATTAAGCCTTTATTCGTTTGCTTCGAATTTGCCCGAAATCGGTAAACATATTTTTTTTTTGTATTATGTCTTATTCTGTGTAGCGTGATTATTAAACCAAGCCTAAATGACATCATGTGTCCATGTTATTCCCGTCCGACACACAAGGAATCATGCCTGTGTTGCTGGGCATAAATCTCTTTAACTCGGAAAGAATAATCAAACTGTTTTGCACAGCATATCTTGTGCTATTTGTCTACAGAGTTCCATTGACGGAGTTAGTCAAACAACCAGTAGGACACAATCATAAGATCAAGAATTAATAAACTTGGTAAAGTAAATATTCAAGAACCACTAGCACAAGTGATTGTGCAGACTTTGTGATCATCCTGCATTCTAAAAATAGACAATTACTCACCCCTCTCTGATTGGTTAACACATGGGATGATCACATCTTAAAACATCACACTTTATAGAACTATTGTGATTGGTTAAACATTGGGATAGCCAATAGCCATTTTTAGTAGTTTTGGTTAAGTACATGTTCAAATGGCATAGTGCATTTTTAAATGAACTTCTGTTCTTGGCTGATATAATTCCCTGCACCTAGTTTTAAAATAATCTACAAAAGACTCAACGTTGCGTAACTTATCCCCTGGGAGCTTCGTTGCAGGATCCACAACATGAAGCAGGGCCACTTGCACTTTGAAGCGCTCTCTTAGCATGATTGCTCTTGCCCAGAGACCATTATATAGGGACTTCTTACTCCAATATTTCTCGACCTTACCAACCATCTTGACAAGACCAAAGTAAATAAGTAAACCAATCAACCTCTTGATCTCATCAGGGGAGCCATCTTGCCAGTGGCCATCTGACTTGGCATAGGTCTGATGAGTTCCTTGAAAAATATGCTCATTTGTGTAACTATTGGTATTTATACAGATACTATTCATCATTTCTACTGTAAAAAAAAGATTTAAAAAATCAATGGCATTCGTCATGCTATGACAAAGGAGGTGTTGCTTAAAGTGTACACCAACCTTGCGTGAAGGTTTGAATTCCGGCAGCTGATTACCTACATCTGGATCACAATAGGTTTTGTAGGGAACTTCACCAGGATCACGATCTACATCTATACCATAATGACGATTACCACCACGACCTCCACCACGGGCACAACCACATGCAATGGGGGGAGGAGCAGGGGCAAGAGCATGAGCAGCATGACAACGTACAACTGGAACATGGGGAGGGAAAGGAACAGGAGCAGCAACAGGACCATGGGCAGGAGCAGTAACAGGATCAGGGGCAGGAACAGGGGAAGAAGCAGCAACAGGGCCAACAGGAGCTGTGCAAACAAATTAACAAATAACAATTATTATAATAAATATCACTATCTTCTACATAGATATAGTGGAAAGATTTTTATTTGATAAATAGTCATTTACAAACATGAATATATATATATTTATATATAATATTCCAAATCACTACTCAGTGGGCTAGATTTGGGCAGACTGGAAAAAAATTACCCACCAGTAGCCTCAGGCACATCCACAGAACTGTCGGCATCCATCTCCTTCTCTTCTTCTGCTTCCAATTCTCCTTGATCTTCTTCACTGCAAGGACCAAAATCAATACTTTGTTTTTTTGTGTTTCGGATTCAAAATGTTGCCAAATAAAACAGTACAAAAACAATAAAGTACATTATGTAACCATACACGCGATCGCATTTATCAAGCCTTATGCCATTGCAACAAATAAACTCAAGTGCTTCTCGATCGCCACCCTAATCACACGCTGCCCCAGCTCAATTGCATGGAGTTACATTGCTTTTTTTTTACTTTTATGCGAGTGTTCATTAAAACATGAAATGTGGCATATGCTATTACATACATATAACAATAGAATTTGACTACGCAAAACGTGGCTCTCACCTTGCAGCATGTAACACAACACCTCCATATGCTGCAAGGTGAAAAGTCATGTTTTGCATAGTCAAATTCTATTGTTAATTTTTTTTAATTTAACAATTTTTTATTTCTTTATTTTTACATTTAATTTGACAATAATTACAGTTACAAGCATATTTACTAGATGCCCTAACACTAAAAAAGAGATAAATAAATAAATACATAAGAAATACCGTTATCTGTAAATTATAGTTAAACACTACAATAAATAAATACACTAAAAACAAAAAGAGAAAAATATAAATTAAGGAATGATCAGTACAAGACACATGCTGTAAAAAGAAAACCTTAATTGATACTTAGTTAAGAAGAGGCAATATTTTTTCCCATTTTCATAGTGCTTATGAAGCCGGTAATTTCTTTTGGCAATTTTTCTCTCTACGTGATAAACTAATTTGATCTTTTCAAAGAAAACTATTAATGTTGGTTTAGTTTTGTTCAATATACATTTATTAATAAAATATTTAGCAATGAGTATTAAGTGATTCAAAAGTAAAGTCTTCATTGCCATTTAAATATGCCAAACAGAATAATTATTAATTAGTGTTAATTAATGTTTCCATGGATGTGTTTTGTTTACTAATCCAGGATAGACAGACAGACAACCTTTATTTAAGCATGATGGTAATAAAAGCTGTGCAGCTTATGGGGTCGGGCCTAAATACTAAACCTAAGAACAAAATATATATGCAATCAACTATTTAAAATTATAACTATTGAGCCCTGGTCAAACGGCGCGTGATAGTCGATGATAGTTGATTCTCCCTTAACTATCATCAACTATCAGTCACATGGTCAAACGGCCAAAGAACATCATGATAGTTGACGATAGTTCACCGGCAGCCAGGCGAGCAAAGTCATGAGAGCAGCGAGTTTCAAGCTCGTTCCACGAAAAATTGTGAATACTAAATGGTGTCCCGTAAGACAAACTTGTAAAAGTATGATTTTACGATAACTGCAGAAATTCATACATGCTCATTGGTTAAATTTTATTGTCAATATGCAAACAGACACATGAATTTGAAATTCATGCGACACGTCAGCGAGGGAGAATGCGTGGGCAATTCGACAATTTGTTATCGTAAAAAACAAATTGAAGTCAGTTTGTGTCTGTCTGCGGATCCACTTGGCTATCACCTCGCATGTGCAGGGTCCTATTTATATTTTAATTAAGCAATAGACCACAAGTTTCTATGGTTTATTCAATTAATAGCCCAAGTTATTCTCGCATTTTGATTGGTTCTCGCCTATGATCTATTAGAGGACAGATGCACGATTGACGTCATCATTACAAAGTTTTTCCCTCTGTCGTTTTAAAATGACGGATAATTTTGAGAAATACTACAATACTTTACGCGACTGGGCAAAAGATAAGGTACAAAAAAGTCTGGCCAAGGCATTAAACAGGTTCGAGAAGCCAGAAAACAAAAGATAAAGCCGTTTCTTTTAGAAAATGATTCAGAAATAATTTTCGAGCAGTCTCTCTCGGCAGTCGAGGGAGACTAAGCCACGCACAAACTTGGTCTTGGTAAGCCAAGAACCATTGCTTTATCTCAAATTTAACAAAACCAATAAACAAAATGTTTCTAAGATAAATTAATTTAAAAAATTCAACTTTTCCCAGTGTCAAAACAACTGTTGACACACTGATTGATGTCAGGAATGAAACATCAAACATCACTTCTTAAAATCGGTAAAATAAATACATAACCTTGCTAAAATGTGTCTCCAACACCATATCGTGCTGATTTGAGAATCACCAACCACAGAAGACAAAAATCTCCACCGTCATTTACGCTCCTTTCATTCAAAACTCAAATCAAATGGCCTCTAGGTTGACCGCAACCACAAGTTTTCCGAGGGTTTTTTTTCAACTCCTGTAATTTTCAAGGCAACGTCCAAGCTTTTCGGCTCACAGGGTTGCTCCGATGACAAAAACTGACTTGATTTTTCCAGCATTTTCTTTAAGATTTGTAGATTTCGCAGTTCAATATTCTGCTTTCGCTGTAAGTTTTCATTCCACAAGAAGCAATGCTCGAGTCAGGTTTGACAGTGGCCTGGTTTTTCTCGACCAATCACAATTCTTTGCTACGCATAGTAACCAATAAAATTGCTTCATTTTATATAGATCATAGATCACGTCAAATGGCTTTTTTTCGTGTTCGCCAAATCTCGGCAAGGACGGGGCAAAGGCCGGCTTTCGCATATGTTAAAATATTTTGAAATAAAAAAGCTTTCTCTCTAGTAGTTTGTTTTGTTATTATATAAAACAAATAGATTCCATGTTGCCATGCGTCTGATTCAGTAATAGATCACAGAAGACACCAAAATGTGGTAAGAACATCAGTGACACACTCGGCTACGCCTCGTGTGCCACTTTTTTGTTCTTACCACATTTTGACATCATCTGTGAAATATTACTGAACAGACGGTATGACGGTATGATGTCAAAATGTGGTAAGAACATCAGTGACACACTCGGCTACGCCTCGTGTGCCACTTTTTTGTTCTTACCACATTTTGACATCATCTGTGAAATATTACTGAACAGACGCAAGCAACATGGAATCTATTTGTTAAAGAGGGGAACATTGGGGGGTTCTGAACACCACAATACCGCAAAAAATTCGAAAAATACCGCAATACCGCAAAAAAAATCGCCAAATACCGCAACACCTCAATACCGAGTCAAAACTCGATGTAACCCTGAAATCAGTACTCTGTACGTGACGTTAAGTGCAAATAACATTGAAATAACAATCAAGAGTTTGTTAATGAACGTTAAGCCAGGTAGTTTTCGATTTAGGTCATGTAGACAAAATAAACAAAACGTGTAACATTCATTGACGTGTTGGCTAATAATTAACAAAAAGCAACCTACCCTTTGCCGATTGTGACACAAGAAATTGCAGTGAGAGCTCAGTTTCATTGGAAGGAATATCCACCATTCTAGAAAACCGAGCCGTCCTAGTTCTGCAGTTACGTTTATGCATTCTGGTAGATGTTTTTGCAGGTTACAGTCCCCACGTCGTGTTACTACACTGTAAATATGTAAACAGTCTTACATTGGTATTATGCTTTCTCTAATGGTGGCCGTGATCGCACAACTTCAATTCTGTTGTTCTTGTCCAGATGTCGTTCTGGTTTCTGCACTGCACCTGTATCGCAGAGGTCATGGGTTCGAATCCCTTTAAAGCGTGAATCTCAGTTTCTCAGGATTTAACTGAATAGCCCTTACATTGTATGTATAACTACGGTGATCAATCAGATTAATCATGTCTTCATGAGGAGGAAGTCTTGGGATTAGCCTATTCTAATCTTGCTACGGAAACCAAGATAACCGTTGGTCTGTTGGCTGGAACGTATACTGGCAGTAATTGCGTTATTTCTTCCCTTGATCAGGACAAGAAACGATTGTTGAAGCGAACAACTCTCCCAAATCGAGATCGGGCACCAAGGAGAAAAGTTGCAGAGCTTCCAATTTCTCCTTGAAGGAGTGAATTTCCTCCCTCAGCATCTTCCGCTTCAACCTCTTCATCGCTGCTGGAGTCGAACTCATTGGCCATTTCGTCGTCATTCTCTTTTTCGTTCGAAAGGAGCGTGCTGTTTTCTTCAGGACCTTCAGCTTGTTCTGAGGCAAAGGTGGTTAAAGTTACCGGCTCGTCTGATGCCACACACTGTCTTTGGTAGATAACTCGGGTAGAGTGCCATGTTTAGCCATAGTTGTTTTTTGCCCTACCGTCCGTTGCCTCACTGCAGCTCCATAAGAGGACGCCCAATTTAGCATAAGGTCACAGTCAGCTTGCGGCATTTCAACGGCAGGCAAGGGTGCTATTGTTGGCACCTGTGAGAGGGACACTGTCTCCTCTGGCTTTGGATACCATGACCTCCTGCTGGTGTGGTAGTAGGCTGCCCAGTCCGTTGTTCTTTTGATGGACTCTTTCATAATTAGGCCAAATAATCGGCAGTATTCCAGCATAGACAAGATCGCCTGCTTGATATGAACAGTTGAATGGCAATTCTCGACATCCAAGGTCATGCAGCTTAGTAAGTTTGTAGCCTTGTAATCAAATTTGGAAAGGTTCGCAAACAATCTCTGAAGACCCCATTCAATCATTTCAACTGAGTACAAGGTCTTAGCAGAAACATAGCCTTGTGGTCCATTTAATGTCCCTGAAATCCCCGTGCTATTTCGTATGTCAGCAGTGATTTCATTAAGCATAACTTTACACTGACGGACAAGTGACAGAGCTTCATCGGCAGACTTGATCACAGTGTAGGTTGCACCTTTGCTGTGTACAGAGAATGCATCATACAGCGCACCAATATCCTTCAAAAAGTGGGAACACTCAGTCAGTTTGCTGAAAATCTTGATCGAATTGGTCTGAGCATCGCAAATGTACACTACGCTGTCAAACTCAGTGCATATGCCAATGGGTTGTTTGAGCCGACAGTTTTTGGCTAGACCGTCGACACCGCCCTCTTCACTGTCAGACCCAACAAACACTCGTACGTCACCACGTGGACTAAGTTGCCACACAGACGCCCTCTTTTGGTTAGTAAATAGGATACCTGTACCAAACTTCGTCAGGACACATGGCTGATTTGAGAGTTCAACAAGTAACATACATTCGCCACTTTCCAGGCCATCTGATAGGGTGCGGAAAAAAACTGAAAATTATGCGGAAATTTTCGGCAATATTATGCGGAAGAAAGTGATGATTATGCGGAAAAGACGCCAGATTATGCAGAAATTTCTACAATTTTATAATGTTGCTCCCATGGCTTTTTCCAACATACAAAATACACGTTAACGTCTTACCGATAATTTCAGTCATTTATGATACGTTTGACCTTTTGCTGCCATTCGTGGACACGTATTTCTTCGTTCAGCGCAATTTTTTCATGGTTTTAGTTATTTTGTTTGTCCGAAGCTTAGTAACCAGGCATTAATTCGGACGAGAAAAACTGGACATCACTAGAACTAGAACCCAGGCCCATCACCAGAAGATGCACGGAACGCCTGGAGGCTTAAAATTGTTTACGAACGAAAAGACGTGTTTTCGTCGCTGTTTTGGGTGAATAACTTCTTCAAAATGATCAATCTCTTCAATATTTGTAGTTTTATGCGGAAAAATGCCCCAAGGATGTGGAGGATGCGGAAGTAGGCGAATTATGCGGATCCGCACCACCGCATCCTGTCAGATGCCCTGACTTTCTAAGCTAACCTTGCTGATTCCTTGGCTGTGTGATGTGTATATGTTGCGGTCACACAGACACATGCTATTAACTTTATGCCAACCAGTGCTGTACTGAATGATGATTTGCAGATTAAGACCTTTCAAGCCAATGCCATCCTTCTCTACTTGAAACGACACTATTGCTTTCTGGGCACATTCAGCGGCATAAAATAACTCGCCGTCAGCGCATGCCATTGCTTCAAAGGACGGTTGCTTTTCACAATCCCAGAAGTGAATTTCGTCCACTTTGACACTGTTACGAGAGTATTTGGTAGCCAGCTTTTCAGAGTGGGCTTTAAGTCTCTGCGTTATCTCAGCATAGTTCCACTAGATGGCACGTGCATCCTATCAGCCAACCTTACGAGGTCTTCTTTCTTCTTCTGCTTAACAATCATGGAAAAAGATCCTTCAACAAACTCCACAGTCTCACGTTTCAAATAATAACTCGCGTGACGGAAGACATCTGACATTCTGTTTTGACTTGTTTCTGAAACAATCGCGGAGGATAGAAAAAGCTCGGAAAACGTAGCAGGACTTAAACGATAATTTTTGATACGCCCAAAATGCTAAAACACCGCATCCCGCAGCTCCAGAAAATACCACAATACCGCAATTTGAGATTAAAATTCCCGAAATACCAAAAGAAAAATGGCCCAATACGGCAATACCGCAAACCTCAATGTCCCCCTCGTTAAATAGTGCATGATAGTTGGTGGTCAAACGGAAGCGCGCGCTCAACTATCATCGACTATCATCGACTATCATGAGCCGTTTGACCAGGGCTTTACTTAACTGTAGGATGAGAATCAAGGCTGCTGCCTAACAGGAGCCCGGCAGCCTGGGGCACCCAAGAAAGTCCGTTGGGCGCCTAAGTTTTTGAAGCATCTCCCAAAACATTACTTGTTGGGCTCCTAACTTTTTGGCTTTTGTCCTTCTGGGCTCCTTGAAATATTGTTAGGCAACAGCCTTGAGAATTGATGCAAGCTAAAAGTTTTTTATTCTATAATTTGTTATGCGATAGTTTATGCTACATGTCACGTTTCGATGAACGTTCGCATAAAAGTAAAAAAAAACAATATACATACATGTAGCTCCTCGCAATGTGAGCTTGGGCGGCCTGCGCCCTAATATTTCAGGGTCCCGCTTGATCGAATTATAGGCGTCGCGTGATCTAAAATCGCTCAGAAAAAAAGATTTTAACCCTCATATCTGAATTTATGGGTACATTTCATGAAAATGGCAAGAAATAAAACTTATGAAGGCAACCAAAAGAGTATTTCCGTGCATTTCAAGACCAGATTTTCAACTGCGTAGCACTAGCGTCACCACGCAGTCGAAATAGATCCAGGGTGACAGATCGCTTACCTTGAAACTCCGCTCTGGAAATCAAGTTCTCGATCAATTTCACTTTCTTCATCACTCGACATGCCCAAATGATCTTCATCACCCGCAAATAGTAGATCTGAAACTTCTTCAGCAGACAAATTCTCCGATTGCGGTCTCTTCGATGCAGACGCTATCTTTTTATTTGGTTTACACACACCACGTGCAGTATTTAGAAACAAATTGGTCATGTATGCCAAATTGAAGTGTCTTCGCTAAAATTTACCCAGTGGAGGTGGTTGGTGGGTGATTAACCTGCGATCAGGCGTCCTTTTTTTCGCGGCGGGAAGGTACGCCAGATACAATTACTTGACTATTTGTCTGTTGCTAGTCCAGAATCTGGCCTTTTCTCTGATTGGTCAAGAAGCAAACGGTAATTATAGAACTAAGCCATGATTGGTTACCTGTGTAGCCTGCGTGGCAGGCGTCCGAAGGGGAGGGAAAGGGGAAAGACGAGCGCGTGAAGCGCGAGAAGATCGGACGCGGGAGATCCGATTCCGCGCTCATTTTGACTTTCCTCCCTCCCTTTCTACGGCCTGCCACGCAGGGTATTAATAATCCTGTGTGGCAGTGTGATTTCCGGTCAAAGAAATGCCGCGAGCTGATGGCGACTGATGAGGCGAGCG
>JAHPZR010039152.1:7500-10445 GCA_019787425.1 Platygyra sinensis | reverse complement strand
CGCTTTCTTACAATAGATCATTACTCCCCCTTCCCTGATTGATTAACACATGGGATGATCAAATATTTTAATATGTGAAAAGTGACCTGTGCATTGTTAAAACAGTCACAGATGGTTGAACAATTAGGCCACCTTGGACTCTATGTAAATAAAACACCTAAACTGTATCAAACAATCTAGTTGAGATCTTAAACACAAAGAAAACGAATATGGAATTAAGAAAGCAAGGAATCATGCCTGTGTTGCTGGGCATGAATCTCTTTAACTCAGAACGAATACCGTAATCAAACTGTTTTGCACGGCATATCTTGTGCTATTTGTCTACAGAGTTTCATTGAAGGACTTAGTCAAACAACCAGTGGGACACAATCATAAGATCAAGAATTAATAAACTTGGTAAAGTAAATATTCATGAACCATGCACTAGCACCAGTGATTGGACGGACTTTGTGATCATCCCGCATTCTAAAAATAGACAGTTACTCACCCCTCTCTGATTGGTTAACACATGGGATGATCACATCTTAAAACATCACACTTTATAGAACTATTGTGATTGGTTAAACATTGGGATAGCCCATTAAAAGTTAGGCACTTTTAGTAGTTTTGGTTACATACATGTTCAAATGGCATACTGTACAACTGGAACATGGGGAGGGAAAGGAACAGGAGCAGCAACAGGACGATGGGCAGGAGCAGTAACAGGATCAGGGGCAGGAACAGGGGAAGAAGCCGCAACAGGGCCAACAGGAGCTGTGCAAACATAACAATTATTATAATAAATATCATTATCTTCTACATAGATATAGTGGAAAGATTTTTATTTGATAAATAGTCATTTACAAACATGAATATATATATATTTATATATAATACTCCAAATCACTACTCAGTGGGCTAGATTTGGGCAGACTGGAAAAAAAATTACCCACCAGTAGCCTCAGGCACATCCACAGAACTGTCGGCATCCATCTCCTTCTCTTCTTCTGCTTCCAATTCTCCTTGATCTTCTTCACTGCAAGGACCAAAATCAATACTTTGTTTTTTTGTGTTTCGGATTCAAAATGTTGCCAAATAAAACAGTACAAAAGCAATAAAGTACATTATGTAACCATACACGCGATCACATTTATCACGCCTTATGCCATTGCGACAAATAACCTCAAGTGCTTCTCGATCGCCACCCTAATCACACGCTGCCCCAGCTCAATTGCATGAAGTTACATTGCTTTTTTTTACTTTTATGCGAGTGTTCATTAAAACATGAAATGTGGCATATGCTATTACATACATATAACAATAGAATTTGACTACGCAAAACGTGGCTCTCACCTTGCAGCATGTAACACAACACCTCCATATGCTGCAAGGTGAAAAGTCATGTTTTGCATAGTCAAATTCTATTGTTTTTTTTAATTTAACAATTTTTTATTTCTTTATTATTACATCGACAATAATTACAGTTACAAGCATATTTACTAGATGCCCTAACACTAAAAAATAGATAAATAAATAAATACATAAGAAATATACCGTTATCTGTAAATTATAGTTAAACACTACAATAAATAAATACACTAAAAACAAAAAGAGAAAAATATAAATTAAGGAATGATCAGTACAAGACACATGCTGTAAAAAGAAAACCTTAATTGATACTTAGTTAAGAAGAGGCAATATTTTTTCCCATTTTCATAGTGCTTATGAAGCCGGTAATTTCTTTTGGCAATTTTTCTCTCTACGTGATAAACTAATTTGATCTTTTCAAAGAAAACTATTAATGTTGGTTTAGTTTTGTTCAATTTACATTTATTAATAAAATATTTAGCAATGAGTATTAAGTGATTCAAAAGTAAAGTCTTCATTGCCATTAAATATGCCAAACAGAATAATTATTAATTAGTGTTAATGTTTCCATGGATATGTTTTGTTTACTAATCCAGGATAGACAGACAGACAACCTTTATTTAAGCATGATGGTAATAAAAGCTGTGCAGCTTATGGGGTCGGGCCTAAATACTAAACCTAAGAACAAAATATATATGCAATCAACTATTTAAAATTATAACTATTGAGCCCTGGTCAAACGGCGTGTGATAGTCGATGATAGTTGATTCTCACTTAACTATCATCAACTATCATTCACATGGTCAAACGGCCAAAGAACATCATGATAGTTGACGATAGTTCACCGGCAGCCACGCGAGCAAAGTCATGAGAGCAGCGAGTTTCAAGCTCTTTCCACGTAAAATTGTGAATACTAAATGGTGTCCCGTAAGACAAACTTGTAAAAGTATGATTTTACGATAACTGCAGAAATTCATACATGTTCATTCTTCTTCTTCTAGTCTTTATTGCCCCCGGTGGGGCATGGGACCGCAAAATTGTCACTTTTCCACCGGGTCTTGTCTTTCGCAATAGCCTGTGCCTCTCCCCATGATAAACCCATCTCACTAAGGTCAGATTCCACTGTCTTTCTCAAGGTGGTTTTGGGTCTTCCCCTTTTTCTTTTGCCTGCAGGTGTCCACCTAAGGGCAACCTTGGGTATTCTCTCTGGTGACATTCGTAAGACATGTCCTAGCCATCTAAGCCGGCGTTTCTTGATTTCAAGATCTATACTTGTGCACCCAGTCTTCTGGTACAGGTCGTTGTTGGAAATTTTATTGGGCCAGAAGATGTTGCAGATCCTTCGCAGACAGCTATTGTGAAAAGCACTGACTTTGTTTATGTCCCTCTTGACAATTCTCCAGCATTCAGAGCCGTACAGTAGCACAGATTTAACTTTACTGTTGTAGATGCGCACTTTAGTCTTAAGGCTATACTGCTTAGACTTCCAGATGTTTTTGAGCCTGCTAAATGCACACCTGGCTTTGTTGAGCCTAGCCTTGATGTCCTTCTGGGCACTGTTGTCTGTACTGATCACACTCCAAAGATAAGTAAACTCT
>JAHPZR010039152.1:0-2500 GCA_019787425.1 Platygyra sinensis | reverse complement strand
TGCAGAAATTTCTACAATTTTATAATGTTGCTCCCATGGCTTTTTCCAACATACAAAATACACGTTAACGTCTTACCGATAATTTCAGTCATTTATGATACGTTTGACCTTTTGCTGCCATTCGTGGACACGTATTTCTTCGTTCAGCGCAATTTTTTCATGGTTTTCGTTATTTTGTTTGTCCGAAGCTTAGTAACCAGGCATTAATTCGGACGAGAAAAACTGGACATCACTAGAACTAGAACCCAGGCCCATCACCAGAAGATGCACGGAACGCCTGGAGGCTTAAAATTGTTTACGAACGAAAAGACGTGTTTTCGTCGCTGTTTTGGGTGAATAACTTCTTCAAAATGATCAATCTCTTCAATATTTGTAGTTTTATGCGGAAAAATGCCCCAAGGATGTGGAGGATGCGGAAGTAGGCGAATTATGCGGATCCGCACCACCGCATCCTGTCAGATGCCCTGACTTTCTAAGCTAACCTTGCTGATTCCTTGGCTGTGTGATGTGTATATGTTGCGGTCACACAGACACATGCTATTAACTTTATGCCAACCAGTGCTGTACTGAATGATGATTTGCAGATTAAGACCTTTCAAGCCAATGCCATCCTTCTCTACTTGAAACGACACTATTGCTTTCTGGGCACATTCAGCGGCATAAAATAACTCGCCGTCAGCGCATGCCATTGCTTCAAAGGACGGTTGCTTTTCACAATCCCAGAAGTAAATTTCGTCCACTTTGACACTGTTACGAGAGTATTTGGTAGCCAGCTTTTCAGAGTGGGCTTTAAGTCTCTGCGTTATCTCAGCATAGTTCCACTAGATGGCACGTGCATCCTATCAGCCAACCTTACGAGGTCTTCTTTCTTCTTCTGCTTAACAATCATGGAAAAAGATCCTTCAACAAACTCCACAGTCTCACGTTTCAAATAATAACTCGCGTGACGGAAGACGTCTGACATTCTGTTTTGACTTGTTTCTGAAACAATCGCGGAGGATAGAAAAAGCTCGGAAAACGTAGCAGGACTTAAACGATAATTTTTGATACGCCCAAAATGCTAAAACACCGCATCCCGCAGCTCCAGAAAATACCACAATACCGCAATTTGAGATTAAAATTCCCGAAATACCAAAAGAAAAATGGCCCAATACGGCAATACCGCAAACCTCAATGTCCCCCTCGTTAAATAGTGCATGATAGTTGGTGGTCAAACGGAAGCGCGCGCTCAACTATCATCGACTATCATCGACTATCATGAGCCGTTTGACCAGGGCTTTACTTAACTGTAGGATGAGAATCAAGGCTGCTGCCTAACAGGAGCCCGGCAGCCTGGGGCACCCAAGAAAGTCCGTTGGGCGCCTAAGTTTTTGAAGCATCTCCCAAAACATTACTTGTTGGGCTCCTAACTTTTTGGCTTTTGTCCTTCTGGGCTCCTTGAAATATTGTTAGGCAACAGCCTTGAGAATTGATGCAAGCTAAAAGTTTTTTATTCTATAATTTGTTATGCGATAGTTTATGCTACATGTCACGTTTCGATGAACGTTCGCATAAAAGTAAAAAAAAACAATATACATACATGTAGCTCCTCGCAATGTGAGCTTGGGCGGCCTGCGCCCTAATATTTCAGGGTCCCGCTTGATCGAATTATAGGCGTCGCGTGATCTAAAATCGCTCAGAAAAAAAGATTTTAACCCTCATATCTGAATTTATGGGTACATTTCATGAAAATGGCAAGAAATAAAACTTATGAAGGCAACCAAAAGAGTATTTCCGTGCATTTCAAGACCAGATTTTCAACTGCGTAGCACTAGCGTCACCACGCAGTCGAAATAGATCCAGAGTGACAGATCGCTTACCTTGAAACTCCGCTCTGGAAATCAAGTTCTCGATCAATTTCACTTTCTTCATCACTCGACATGCCCAAATGATCTTCATCACCCGCAAATAGTAGATCTGAAACTTCTTCAGCAGACAAATTCTCCGATTGCGGTCTCTTCGATGCAGACGCTATCTTTTTATTTGGTTTACACACACCACGTGCAGTATTTAGAAACAAATTGGTCATGTATGCCAAATTGAAGTGTCTTCGCTAAAATTTACCCAGTGGAGGTGGTTGGTGGGTGATTAACCTGCGATCAGGCGTCCTTTTTTTCGCGGCGGGAAGGTACGCCAGATACAATTACTTGACTATTTGTCTGTTGCTAGTCCAGAATCTGGCCTTTTCTCTGATTGGTCAAGAAACAAACGGTAATTATAGAACTAAGCCATGATTGGTTACCTGTGTAGCCTGCGTGGCAGGCGTCCGAAGGGGAGGGAAAGGGGAAAGACGAGCGCGTGAAGCGCGAGAAGATCGGACGCGGGAGATCCGATTCCGCGCTCATTTTGACTTTCCTCCCTCCCTTTCTACGGCCTGCCACGCAGGGTATTAATAATCCTGTGTGGCAGTGTGATTTCCGGTCAAAGAAATGCCGCGAGCTGATGGCGACTGATGAGGCGA
>JAHPZR010039151.1:17500-20728 GCA_019787425.1 Platygyra sinensis | reverse complement strand
TTGGTACCAATGGAATATAGTTTATTCTATTGGTATTCTATTGGTGAAATGCATATCATTATGGGGGCTTACAATATTTCTGTGGGTTTCAAGTTGGATGGGGATGCATTCTACTCGTCCATTGGTACGATTGGTACCAATGGTACCAATGGAATATTGTTTATTTTATTGATATTCTATTGGTGAAATGCGTATTATTATGGGGACTTGAAATATTTCTGTGGGTTTCAGGTTGGATGGAGGTGCATTCTACTCGTCCATTGGTACGATTGGTACGATTGGTACCAATGGAATAACATTTATTCTATTCTATTCTATTGGTGAAATGCATCTCATTACGGGGACTTATTATATTTCCTTTGGCTTCTGGCTGTGTGTGTGGGTGCATTCTAACTGTCCATTGGTCCGATTGGTACCACTGGAATAACATTTATTCCATCGGTATTCCATTGGTGGAATGCATCTCAAATCGCGATTCTTGTGTTAAAACTTAATGCTTTCAATCAAAACACAACATAAGAGGCGGGCTTTCAAGTCAAACACTGTATTTAGCGTGTGTTTGGGTTCGCAAGCTTTAAGAACGAAGACTAAACATTGTGTTTAGCGTATGTTTGGGCTCGCACGCTTTAAGAACGAAGAATATACATTGTATTTAGCGTGTGTTTGGGCTCGCCAGCTTAAATAACGAAGACTTTAGATATGATTGTATTTAGCGTGTGTTTGGGCTCGCAAGCTTTAAGAACGAAGAACATGCATTAGCGTGCGCTTGGGTTCGTACTCTTTATAAGAACGAATAATGTACATTAGTATATACACACGCAGTGATCTTGGTGTTTTAAGCAATCTGATTGGTTCGCTATCTCTGGCTAATGAGCATTATTCACCCCCTACCGAGTGAATAATGCGTAAGCCAAACAAAAATAAAGCATACTTTTGAATAAAGCATACTTTTGATTCACACAGTTTTTAACGGTGTTTAAGGACCATTTATTCTAGACTGTCACGAGTTTTTTTCGAAGATTAACTATAGATTTTCCATGTTCAAAGATTCTGTAAATAGTTTCGCGAATTCGCGCATGCTTTGTACAGCTTGCACGTTTTCCACGCATGAATTGAGAGGT
The DNA here is from genome assembly GCA_019787425.1 of Platygyra sinensis. Taxonomy (NCBI): domain Eukaryota; kingdom Metazoa; phylum Cnidaria; class Anthozoa; order Scleractinia; family Merulinidae; genus Platygyra; species Platygyra sinensis. The sequence continues at coordinate 19,607 of JAHPZR010039151.1, read as the reverse complement.
CAATTAAATTGATTTTTAATGGTTTCCTTCTGAAATGTTGTTGAGATCACTTCCTGTGTATATACTAAAACAATTATTCTTCTCAATCTCGGTGAATAGTGGCAGAATATTTACCTCGATTTCAAAGAATAATTGTTCATTGTATTTAGCGTGTGGTTTGGGCTCGCAAGCTTTAAGAACGAAGAATAGACATTGTATTTAGCGTTTGTTTTGGCTCGCATGCTTTAAGAACGAAGAATATAATTACATTGTATTTAGCGTGTGTTTGGGCTCGCACTCTTTAAGAACGAAGACTAAACATTGTATTTAGCGTGTGTTTGGGCTCGCAAGCTTTAAGAACGAAGAACATGCATTAGCGTGTGCTTGGGTTCGCACTCTTTATAAGAACGAATAATATACATTGTATTTAGCGTGTGGTTTGGGCTCGCAAGCTTTAAGAACGAAGAACATGCATTAGCGTGTGCTTGGGTTCGCACTCTTTATAAGAACGAATAATATACATTGTATTTAGCGTGTGTTTGGGCTCGCAAGCTTTAAGAACGAAGAACATGCATTAGCGTGTGCTTGGGTTCGCACTCTTTATAAGAACGAATAATAGACATTGTATTTAGCGTTTGTTTTGGCTCGCATGCTTTAAGAACGAAGAATATAATTACATTGTATTTAGCGTGTGTTTGGGCTCGCACTCTTTAAGAACGAAGACTAAACATTGTATTTAGCGTGTGTTTGGGCTCGCAAGCTTTAAGAACGAAGAACATGCATTAGCGTGTGCTTGGGTTCGCACTCTTTATAAGAACGAATAATATACATTGTATTTAGCGTGTGGTTTGGGCTCGCAAGCTTTAAGAACGAAGAACATGCATTAGCGTGTGCTTGGGTTCGCACTCTTTATAAGAACGAATAATATACATTGTATTTAGCGTGTGTTTGGGCTCGCAAGCTTTAAGAACGAAGAACATGCATTAGCGTGTGCTTGGGTTCGCACTCTTTATAAGAACGAATAATAGACATTGTATTTAGCGTTTGTTTTGGCTCGCATGCTTTAAGAACGAAGAATATAATTACATTGTATTTAGCGTGTGTTTGGGCTCGCACTCTTTAAGAACGAAGACTAAACATTGTATTTAGCGTGTGTTTGGGCTCGAAAGCTTTAAGAACGAAGAACATGCATTAGCGTGTGCTTGGGTTCGCACTCTTTATAAGAACGAATAATATACATTGTATTGAGCGTGTGGTTTGGGCTCGCAAGCTTTAAGAACGAAGAATTGAATATACATTTACATTGTATTTAGCGTTTGTCTCGGCTCGCACGCTCTAAGAACGAAGAATAGACATTGTATTTAGCATTTGTTTTGGCTCGCACGCTTTAAGAACGAAGAATATAATTACATTGTATTTAGCGTGTGTTTGGGCTGGCACTCGCTAAGAACGAAGAATATACATTGTATTCAGCGTGTGTTTGGTTCGAGCTCTTTAAGAACGAAGAATATACATTGTATTTAGCGTGTGTTTGGGTTCGCTCTCTAAGAACGAAGAATATACATTGTATTCAGCGTGTGTTTGGGTTCGCACTCTTTAAGAACGAAGAATATACAATGTATTTAGCGTGTGTTTGGGCTCGTACTCTTTAAGAACGAAAAATAGACATTGTATTTAGCGTGTGTTTGGGTTCGCTCTCTAAGAACGAAAAATATACATTGTATGTAGCGTGTGTTTTGGTTCGCACTCTTTAAGAACGAAGAATATACATTGTATTTAGCGTGTGTTTGGTTCGCACTCTTTAAGAACGAAGAATATACATTGTATTTAGCATGTCTTTGGGTTCGCACTCTTTAAGAACGAAGAATATACATTGTATTTAGCATGTCTTTGGGCTCGCACTCTTTAAGAACGAAGAATATACATTGTATTTAGCGTGTGTTTGGGCTCTCATTTTTTAAGAGCGAAGAATCAGATACATTATATTTAGCGCTTTTGGGCTCCCACACTTTACGGAGTTCACAAATGACATACCGATCGACTACTTTCCCATATGGAGTTTACAAATGGAGCACCGCTCGGCTGCCTCCTTTTCCATTGGTACCATTGGTACCAATGGTACCAATCG
>JAHPZR010039149.1:42500-61877 GCA_019787425.1 Platygyra sinensis | reverse complement strand
GTGGCAGTTGCGATAGAAAGTGCCTCGATCTCATAAGGCAGCCAGGAAACTTGTGATCCTCTGAGTTTTGCACTAAAGAAACCGGCGAGATGAAGTTTGTCTCCACGGGTAACATACAATGTGGCGCAGATACCAGGTGTCCTAACCGCCCCGTCGGTGACTACCCAAAGTAAATCATCAGGTTTCGGAAGGGTGATAGTGCGATTGCTAGATAAGGCCAGCTGTGCTTCTTTGAATGCAGCTCTGAGGTCATCGGACCAGGAAATGGCTTCATTTGATTGCCGCCCGGCCACAATGTCATCCAGTGGGGCCATAAATCTAGAGCAATTTGGTAGTACTCTAGCGAGGACTTTGTAGGCACCAATAAAAGATCTCATGCGAGAATAGCTGACTCGTCACTTTCCTCAAGATGATCGTCAACGATGTTGGCGATCTGGCGGGCTTTCGCGATATATTTGCGGTCCTCTTCAGGGAGATGACGACATTCACTCAGAAAGTGGTTGGGATCGGGGCGTCCGGCTTGTTGGCAAAGTGGACAGGACTTTGATTGACGGGGAGGTCGTGGTCCCTTTCTAGGGAGAGATTTTATTGGCGTCGACCTTCGGAAGCCAACAGTTGCAGTGCGCATAACTTTCGCATCATCGGATGCTCTAATTTCGTCAAGTAGCGAATTTAGGGCTTGGGAAACCTCTGGTTTTATTGACGCCAAAGTCTTTGATCTTAGTTCGGTACCATACCTTTGTTTGACCAATCTTGGTAGGTCTGGGTGTATTAACTTAAGCCATGTAAGGACAACGAAATTTTCCAAAGACGGGCTTAACTCCTCGTCTTCCGTAATTAGGTCACCGTGATGGGATAAGCTGTTCGCTTTGAGCAATATGTCCTCTACAAACGCCATCAACCGCTGGTACAGATCTTCAGGTCTTTCATTGGATTCCAAATGAATGTCAGCAAAGTCGATGAAATGGGCTCCTGTAATCTGGAATCCGAAATGCTGCCTGATGGTGTTCCAGATGGACTGGATTGAAATGGAATTCTTCACCAGCGTGTTTCTAGCAATAATAGGTCTGGTTTTAGTCACCAGTCTCTTCGGAGGCGTGGGTTCGTATCCCACCGCTGCCACCACGCCAGTAGTTTAATGGGCAAATCTAACACACGAGTCGAGTTACAATACAAGATGGCAGACCCGGGAAAAACACACACAGGGCGAGCACGCGAGCATGACAAAACTAAGTACCGCTGACCGGTACTGGCGACAACTAATTCAGCATTATTTGCTTCTCAACTCGGGAAATGTCCCGTTTATCGATCTCCTTTGAGGCCTTTCTTTAACCGTCACAACGAGAACACTAGCCTGTGTACAGCCGCCCCTTTTTTGAGGGAAGGGGCGGCTGTACACAGGCTACGAGAACACAAGCAAGGCAGAGTTCAGCCTCGTGCCAGGGTCCTCTCTCTACTTCGAAGTGGTGAGAGAACCCTGGGAACGAGGTTGTCTCGTTCCAAGATTGTGGCGTTTTGATTAGTTTAATCTGATCACGTGATTTCCAAGTTAGCGTCGCTTTCTTGGAAGTTATTACGGCGGGAAGATTCGAGCTGTTAGATCCTGTGTTAGATTTTACAAAATGTCTGTGAATCGAAGCGATGAAGTGTCACTTTCGGACAGATACGTTCTTCTTCTTCAAGAGGCAATACGGAGAGCCGTGAACTTCGCCGCCAAGTTGTCATCAGGGAAGAAGAAAGGCGAGAGAATGACTCCAAGATGGAGAGATTGTTGAACAGAGTTGACGAACTCTGTGAGAAAGTCGCTCGCACCGATAATTCAAACTCTTCAACCAGCAAAAGAAAAGGAAGGAGAACGTCTGTGAAAGTACCCTCTCAATGCAGAGTAAGTTATTGTTTTCATTTTATGATCAGATGTATATTTAGTTTTCGGAGATCGAAACTGTTTTTACGTAAAGTTTTAGTCTACGTCTAACTAGCCAACGGTTTATGTAAGCTCAAGTCTAAACTCATAAGCTGCTGTATCATGCAGATAAGATCCTGCATCATGAAGAATAGTCTCATTTGCGAGGAAATAAACTTTAACTTAGCCTTTTTGTGAAAACAAGTACAATTTCTCTACTATCCAACTATAAATGCTCTCCTTTGAGTCCTCAAAACAATGTTTTGAGCTTGCAAATCTGCCATGTTGGATCAACCTCGTTCCCAGGGTCTCTCTTCTCTGCCTCCCTTGGTCTTTGGAAGAAAGAGGATGTGACACGATCAGTAAGCTTACTTCTGACATCACACTACGCAGTGAAGCGGGTTGCAATTCTGTGAAACCCAAGACAAAGGCAAAAAATTGCACGAGTTTATTTTAAAATTTTTCATAAAATTTTTCTCATAGTTGTGCTAGGTGAAACATGAAGGTGTTGTCACAGCCACATCCAAAATACACGTAACTTCACAACCAATGAGACAGAACTTCCCTTCTCTTTCTGCTTGGTAAGAGACGAGAGGGAAACTTTCCTCGGAACCGCTCAGCCATTTCATTTTCGTCACAAATGTGATCAGTTGCCTTCCACAACTAGTGATGAGTAGATTATATAGTACTGGTTTTTGATAAGTTTAATCTGGTTTATATATCTACATACTGTAACTTATGAATGTAAAAAGCATCGCTGTGTCTAAATGCCCAGTAGCCGGGCAAGGCCTTAGATGGACTAAATGCTCGGCAGTCAGAAATTTTCACAGAATTTCCACTGAAAGATTCTTTCAAACTTTTTGATGGTAGAATTTGTTGTTTCTTTAGAAATGCAGAGCGATTCAAAAAATTGTGCTCGTTTTGCAAGATGACAAAATAACCGAGCTTGTGCATACTATAAAATCGGCACGTGCTTGACACTTATAAAATTTACGCTTACGTCGGCAGTTAGAGATATTTAACGAAACATGCATAAGCTCAGTTAATTCGTCATCTTGCACACTAACATAATTTTTGGAATCGCTCGGAATTTCTAAAGAAACATCATATACCATCAAGGAGTTTGAAAGAATCTTTCGGTGGAAATTCTGTGCAAACTTCTGACTGCTGGGCATTTAGTCCATTTAAGACCTTGCCTGGCTGCTGAGCATTTAGACACAGCAAAAAATATTTAACAATTATTCACCGAAGTGTAGGTAAGTATCCACTACTATTCACCAGCACTGAGTTGAATAATTGTTTTAGTATTATACCACACAAGCTGAATAACTAGCGGCCAAAAGAGTAACTTTACTTGTGACAATGTACCAACAAAAGCCATTTTGTTTTTCTTCGGCTGCTCGGAGGTGAATAGCACTTGGCTAATCACCCCGAGCAAGCCAATCAGCGCACGTGAAAAGTACTATTCACTTGTGTGGTATATACTAATGGTTCATAACTTGTGCATGACAAATATTGATTCAAGATGCTGTCCATTTGTGAGACAAACTCATTGCCAGGCTCTCTTTCTTTTTTCTGCTTCCCTTTCTTGGGAGGAAGAACCTGGTTGTGGGTGGTCACACATCGTCCTGTAACACAAACTTTTCCACCGAGGTAGAGTCAACGAATAATTTTTGTCAATCACAACTGAGGTGAAATAAAGTGATTGCTGGTCATTGTGTTGAGGGAGATATTTTGTTAACCCTTTACTGCCCAAGGGGTCTCCCTTTGATGAGTACAATCGTCTGGTGTTAGACAGAGTAAAATCTATAAGTGGGTCTCGGGCAGGATAGGGTTAAAGGGGATAGTTTTTTAACCCTTTACTGCCCAAGGGGTCTCCCTTGAATTTAATTAACCTCCTGACACATTGCTCACTATATAAAACAATGTTTTATTTATCATTTTGCAAAATATATTTCTTGACCATGCCAAGGAAACATGTTAAAACATCTGTCTAAATATAAACATAAACCTGATGCAGATGATTTGTCAGTGTGGACTTTTGTCAACAAAACTGTAAATCATGTTACGTTGCTCTAAATCAAATGCAAGAGAGTAATTGGTTAATCAGATCGGCGTTACAGAATTTTTCCTTAAAAAAATAATGGTTTACCACAAGGAAACAAAGTTGAGGAGTCAAAGAAAAAATACACATACACCATGCAGTACTCTATATGTCTCAACTGTGGCAAACCCTTGACTCAACATGGTCCGGTAAGCACTTACAAGACTGTGTTCCTTTCAATCTTGGTGAATAACTGCAGAACAGTATTAATTATTGTACAATATATTTGAACCTGTTAAGAGCAAACCTTTAAGACAAGTGGACACTACTTTTCCCAAATGTGTCTGCGTAATACAAGTTCCATTCTATTATCATTTCCTAATATATTAATTGGAATTATTTGCAATTTGAATTAAGATATCATATTTCTATTATTTTCCAGAATGACTTTCGCAAGATGTACAAAGCCTTGAAGCAAAATTCAGATTTTCCTGGATTTTCATTTGAAGAAGGGTAAGTATTCCCACAAGTTTAATGCAAAGTTCGTTCAGTTTTATCTATTATTATAAAAATGGTAGCAAAACTGGCAGCATGTACCAGTAAATGCTTTAGAACCTCTAGTGTTGCTCCTCTTAGGTTTCTTTGAGAAGTTCCCATAGATGGTGTCTTGATCAGTACTCCAACATGGCAAATATGTAAAACAGTCTGAGAATTTTGAATTAATTTTCTGTGTTGCACTGATGTTTTTAACTGTGTATAAATAAAGTTGGTTTGGACACTTGATTTTGGGAGCATTCGCCATTCAGGCTAGTAACCCTCAAAATTCGCTGAGTCGCCTGGATAAGTTTTCACTCACCCAAAAGTTTTGGACATTAGCACTCGCCTGGACGAGCAGGTGAGTGCTGATGACCAACCTTCTAAAGTTACATGTATCATTCATTCCTATCTGTGTAGTAGTAAGCATAAACCTGTAACAAAGGTGCAAAATCTAATTTTCTGATTGTCCAAAGTCCGAGTGACCCAGGTTATAACATAACCACACATCCTCCCAACAAGTATTAATTAAGCTTTGATTAACAGTTACTGACATATGAATTTTATGTAACACAGTTAATGAACATATCTAATAAATGAGGCCTGTATGTTGTTGTTGTGTTGCGGTACTGAAACTGACCTCTATAATTTTCTAGGTTGGCCTCTGAAGGCAACGGAGCTGTATTTACCAAAGTTGTGGAGTCAATTTATAGTGACTATGGAGGGAAGGAGCAATGCCCATGGTCTGTTGAACAGTTAAGAGGTATGTGTCTGCACCCTGTCCTTAATGAAACACAATAATTACTGATCCCATCGCTGACTGTTTGTACAATCAACAGAAAAAAGGCTAAACTAAGTCTAAAGTATGTGTTATGTGCCTCTCGGGTTTTGAATGAAGTTTCTTTAAAGTTTACAAGAAGTGTATTTTCAATTAAAATAAAGATAGGCCCTGTGCACATTCTGATTGGTCAAAAACCCATGTTTTATCAGAGTATAAAACAGAAAGTGTGTTTCATTGTTTTTTTGCCACATTGCCTCTCTGTCATAAAGCAAATAGAGATTAGCCTAAGTCATGTATTTCACTGTGATTCAAATGCCAATCATGTCTTATCACATTGTAATACATGGCTTACCCTGGTGAAAATCTTTGAAGGATCTTTAAGGATCTTCGAGGATCTTCACGAGGATCTTTGTGAGGATCTTGATCAAGATCTTTAAAGATCCTGGTCAAGATCTTTAAGGATCCTCCAGGATCTTCAAGGATCTTTCAACTTTCTTGCCAGGATCTTCAAGGATCTTGCCAAGGATATTGAAGGATCTTGAAGGATCCTGAAGGATCTTGACAAGATCTTGACAAGATCTTTTCCAAGATCCTCAAAGATCTTACCAAGATCCTGAAGGATCTTAAGGATCTTCAAAGTTCCTGTTAAGATCCTTAAAGAACTTTGATAGACTTTTAGTTCTTGTCAAGATCTTTAAAGACTTTTGTAAGATCTTTAAAGATCTTTGCAAGAACTTAAAAGGTCTTTCAAGATCTTGACAAGTTCTTGCAAAGATCTTGACAAGATCTTTTGCAAGATCCTCAAAGATCTTACCAAGGTCCTGAAGGATCTTAAAGGATCTTCAAAGTTCCTGTTAAGATCCTTAAAGAGCTTTGATAGATTTTAGTTCTTGTCAAGATCTTTAAAGATCTTTGCAACAACCTAAAAGATCTTCCAAGATCTTCAAAGCTCTTGTTGAGATCTTTAAAGATCTTTTGCAAGATCCTCAAAGATCTGTGCAGGAACTTCAAAGATCACAGAAGATCCTTAAGGATCCTTCAAGATCTTGGCAAGAACTTTAAAGATCCTGGTAAGAATTTTAAAGATCATTAAAAATCTTATCCAGGATCTTTGAGGATCTTGATAATTAAAAGAATTTTGCAACATCACAGTAACAATTTAGCAAAGACCTTGCTAAGATCTTGAAATATTCTCAAAACTATTTGTGAAAATAATATTGTTCAGTTCTGTTTATCAGATTCACACAAAAGATTCCCATCACCAGATTTCAGGGGACTGGCCCTAACATCAAGTGTTTTAACAGAGGATTCCCCCCACACTGCAAACCAAAAAATGTCAAGTATTGGCTGTAAAAGTATACTTTATTTCTGTACTCATTCTTACAAAAATGTTTCTCAGTTGCGAAGCTAACATTATTTAAATTCCCTTCATATTATTTGAGGTGTTTTTCATCAAAAATACAAATCTGCGAGACTAATTAAACTACAATAATTATATATAATATATTAATTTATTCTTATATTAAATAACTCCTTGTCAAATCATGTGTCAGTGCAATTGCATACTAAGGCCCGGTTTAAACATTACATTTCACAAGTGCTGAATCAAACTACCAAATTAAGTGCACGTAAAATGCAACGTCTAAATCAATTAAATACAACCAGGGTGAGACGAAAATGAAAAGATGAGGTCGCCCTTCGGGCAAGCTGTTACTTGAGATTACTAGCCCGAAGGTCTGAGGAGCTAGCCCGAAAATAAATTGTTTATAAAGAATAATCAGATTTAATTATGCAAAATACAAGTAATGATACCAAGCATAGATATAAACTAATTCTTCGTGGTATTTTGATTCTTGAATGTGATTTTCATTTAACTTCAACCTCAAATTAAACAATGTGGTTACGCTTGACCACAAGACCCTGCTTTCTGCTACACACTTTTTGTTATAAAAGCTCAATTTATCATCAGAAAAGAGGACCAACGGTGCTTGCCCGTCGGGCAAGCTACGATAAGAAAACGCTAGCCTGGCAATTCATTCCACTAGCCCCGGGCTATCGGACAGCACTTTCGTCGCGCCCTGACAACATAATTCAATTCAAATATTCGACTGAAGTTTGGCAGTTGATTTAAACGCCGTATTTTACATGAGCTGAATCGAATTCAAATTATGTTAAATAATTTATGTTGCTCAAATGGGAATTTAAAACACGTCGCTCACACTCAGCAATTTTATTCGGCAAAAAAAATGCGACGTTTAAATCAAATCAGCCGAACGTATTCATTCCAGTCGACTAAAATTAGTATTTGATTCGGCCACATGTAAATTATGCGGCATTTAAACCAGGCCTAAATATTTATTTGTACAGGAATCACATCATTTTTATAATTTTCTGCCAAATTGTAAATACTTCTTGTCAATTCATAAAAAAATTGTTGTATGTGGCAATAACAATAAGCTTTCTATTGACACCACACAGGTTATTTATAGGCCATTACTGAGTTCCCTTGTGCCTCTGTTTGAAAGTGAGTCTACGTGTGAAACCATTCTTATGAAAATGACTTTGATTTGCATGAAATGAAACTGCATGCAGAACTCATTTTTATATGAAAGGTTTCTCACTTAGAGTCGTTTTGAAACAGAGGCACAAGAGATCTCTGAAATGGCCTATTGCACCACTACAATAATACTACTACATGAATCACATAGACATAAAAGAGACTTTAAAATAAACATGAAACAGGCTTTAAATAGCTTTAAAATAGACATAAAATAGGGTTAAAATAGTATTACAATAGCCTTTTAACAGGGTTTATAATAGCTATAAAATAGGGCACATGAGAGCCACATTTAGCCATTAAACAATGAGATTTATGAAATTGCAAAATTATGTGCCATATGAAATAAATATAAAGCCAGGTCAAAAGCCCAGAATTATAAAAAAACGGTGACATTAAATCAAGAAGCAAATGGAAATTTAAACAACACAAGCACCAAAGACAATGACTCGCCAACATTGACCTCCCAATATTTACACTTGATGAAAATCACTAAGATTTTTTGACCAGTATCCAAGGGAAGAGCCCACACAAGATTAAAGACCAGCTGGAACATGTTGTTTCTGTTCATGATTTATTTTATTTGCTAAAATCGAAGGGTTTCTTTGTGTCATACAGAATTTTTCTTGTACTAACATCTCAGGGCTCGAAATTGCGACCAATATGGTCGCCAATGCGACTAACTTTTTGTCCTTGGCGACTAAAATTTTTGTTTAGTCGCCAGTTTGGCGATCTTTTGCATGATTTAGAAGTACAATATAGCATTTAAGTTAAAATAAACATCGTCCTGCTTTGCGTTCGTCATAAAAGAATGGGCCAAATCACATAAAAAAGCCGCGTTCCCTCTAAACTTTACGGACTCCTGTTCGCAAAATTTTCTGCAACGCCATTAGAGTTTCTCTCCCTGGAAACCACACAGGAGCAGCAGGAGCCACAGAATTTTGCAAAAAGACTGCTGAACGATAGCAATTTTGAGAAGAAAAGGTAAGCTTTAGAATCAAAGGTAATCAAGTGTTTAGATGAAGCTTGGCGAAAATTACAATTTATAGCGTTTTGTTGATTGCGTGACGTGCGGTCATGGCTCAGAAGAGGTTGCCTAGCACGTGATCGAAATCTGCCCGATCAAATTTCTTTCCAGGATAAAAATAGCCGCGTTGGGAACGAAAACGCTGTGTTTATTTCGTAAGTTTAGCAAGTTTCTGCGAGCATTTTTTAGTTTCTCTGTACAAAGCTTAACTCAACAACGATATATTTATTAAAACTGTAGAAATTGTACGCGAAAACTGAGAAGTCATTTATTTCTACCGCGAAAATGAAGCCAGCACTTTTTATGCTAAAATACAGGTAAATCTCTGTTTTCGGCGAAACATGCAAGTTGGGCGCCGCCGCGCAAAATGAAAAGTGTTACATTATTAAAAAGAAATGGAGAAGTCGAAAGAATACTTATTGTATGTATGTGTCCCAAGCCATACCAGACAATATCAAACACTTTCAACAAGCGGAACCCGAACATTATTTTGATTATACAAACTGGCGACTTAAAATTTGCATCTGGCGACTATATTTCTTCAGTTAGTCGCCAAAAGGCGACCTAACGATTTTTTTAATTTCGAGCCCTGCATCTTTGTTCAAAATTCAAAGTTTCAAGTTTTGCACTCAAGTCAAGACTACTACACTGCATTTTCCATGCAGTCCAACAGATTATAATTGAAATATGTCTTATATGGTGAAAGTGTCATTGCCCATGTTTGTCAATTTTTTTCACTTAGCTTTATAACCATGTAGTTCCATGTACTTCAAGCTTTTCTGCTTCAATAGCTAGAAAAGATAGGCACACAACAATTACATGTAAGCGACATGTGATCAAAATCATATCATAAGTTCGTGTTCTGTTTCCACTTTGAAATTCCCTGATGGTAACTGCTCATAAAAACAGAAATAGGCGTTCAGATCGACTTCTATGACATGCTTTAAACTGTTTTTGGTTTAAGTTATGATTGCAATACAGAAAAGCTGATTAAAGACAAGAAGAAAGACCCAAGAGAGACTAAGAAGGTAGATCCAAAACGGCCAAGATCGAGTTTAGTGATAAGCTTACATTGTAAATATCATTGGAGTACAGATCTTCAAAAACACTATTTTAAGTCTAAATCCAGACGCCTAATGATTCTTTATACTTACAATCTCTCATAGAGACAACAGATCCAGATTTTGTGGCTTTCAAACATCTTCATACTGTCCTCCAAACCTCGTTCAGTGACCGTTGAAACAAGCGCCTTTCTCAGAACATTGCATCATGGGTTATAGCAAACTCGTCCCCAGGGTCTTATCCACATTCAAATCCAAGATGGCGGTTCATGCGGTCCACCGAAAACTCGGCTTTTAACCGGCTTTTTAAAGGCCTGACACAGGCTGGAGAGTGTTCAGACATCATTTGAAGAAGAGTGTAACTAGTATCCCAAGAAATTATTCTTGTAGAGTTAAAACTATCTACTTGTGAGAAGCATGGAAATTATGCATGGTAGTGTTTATGCACCTGTCAATTGAAACCCCCACCCCCCCCCCCCCACCCCGGGGAAGTATGGGGCATTAGCCTTGGAGTAGAAAAAAAATGTGATAATGCCTCATATACATGGGCCCTGTTTTCTTTCTAAACCCCAAGTAAAGTGAAAAAATTCCCCCACCCCTGGGACAAACCATGTCATCGTCTCCACAAAAACTGTGACCTTTGTTTTACAGGGTGGGATAAAAAATACTGCAGTGGAAAACCGATGGGTCCCGATGGAATTGGATTCTTTTTCGCAATTCACTATTTGCTTGAGTTCATTGCGCGTGGGTTGAGAATCAGCAATTCCAACTCAAAGAAAATTTAAAAGAGCTTTTATATTAAGCAAAGAAATTAAAGAAGTAAAATGATTGGAAAGGCTATTTGGCCGTGTGTCCTCGCTAGTCGAATATCAAGACCCAAAGCTCAATAAAACAATAACAATTCAATTGATAATGAGTTGGAATATTAAACATGAAATCGGCGCTCGACTTCGAACAAGCAAAAATCATTGAAATATCCACTGAAAATCAACGCAAGAAACATACCATCAATCTTTAGAATATTAATTTTACTTCATCTTAATCGATTTTAAAACTATAATAAATAACTCTTGAGCTCTCAGTTTAATTAGAAAAAATATAAATCAACACAATACCTTAAGGACGTTCGCGCCCAAAAACTTCCCACGCACAGATTTTTTTTAAAACTTTGACTGCAGGTAGAAAATGATAAGATTAGATTAAAAACGTAAAAAAAATCGGGGGTCACCGAACTCGTTTTGAAGATAAGGCGCAGCCCGGGCCATAGCATTTCTAGGATTTCCAGTCATTCGAGGCGATTCTGGCCGGATTCATTACTATCGGCATATATTTAAGTTGAGGAATCATATCTAAGTTATGTGTGCTTAAAACAGCATATATAGGCCTATTTGATAGATCTTTGCTGCATATGTCATTAAATCAGCTAGAATTAGCCTTAAAAATGACAACTTCTAAGTTACGCACACCTGTATCCACGTACCAATTCGGCCCTATTTGAATAGTATATAAGAAATAATTAAAACTTCCCACGTAGAGATTTTCTTTGTTTTTTAGTATAATGGAAAGAATCAGAAAAGGAAGTGATCTGCCGAAAAAAAAGTGGGGGTCACCGAGCATCCAACAAAAATATTCGCACACAAAGTTAACGCAAAGGTCATCAGCCCTATATTTTGTTGAGTTTTCGAATCCGTGCGTGCGCTTGAAAATGACGTGGCACGCGCGTGACCAATGAATAGCGTGCGCACTAGAGATGCGCAGTAGCAATGGGCGCGAACATCCTTAATGTCGTCCATCTTGAAACCGCCTTTGGGGATGAGAAAGCACATGGATACGACTCACTCGCCTCAGTCCTCGCTCGTTCACGAATGTCAAAACCTTACTAATCTCCCACCCCACGGGCAAAACTGATGCAACAAAAAACAACAAATCCCCCACCCCCTCGGACACAAAAAGGTGCCAAAACCCTTAGTAACCCCCATCAATGCCCCATACTTCCCCGGGTGGGGGTGGGGGGGGGTGGGGGTTTCAATTGACAGGTGCATTATGAAGAAGTGTCATGTGGCAAGTGATTGTCATCTCTTTCTCATTCAACCTGTGTGTTCGGTAAGGTACATTAGAATTCAGAATGCATATTTTCTCATGGAAAATTGCTTACCACAAGATTTTGGAAACTAAGTTTGATGAAATATTGCCGTCTTATTCAGTTGTCGCTCCAAAATTGCAACGATTAATCGAGTTTGGTTTCTCCTGTATGATACATTAGAGGAAACTATGGAGCGAATCTGTTTTTGAAAACCCTGTCTTTACATTGTAATGTTACGAGATGGAGTCCAGGCCTGTTGAAGATTTGAAATAAACTGTAACAACAATTATAGATGGTTCTAAGGTGTTCTAATTATATCAGCTGACAAGCTGATAACATGCACTACTTTGAACAAGGTAAAGTCATACTTGCTGGAAAATCTGACTAACTCAGCAAGATGCTCATCAAGGATCTTGAGAATCCTAGGAAAGATCCTGCTCACTCTTACCAAGAATCTTTGCAATATCTTGATAAAATCCTTAAGATCCTGAAGGATCTTAGCAAAGATCTTTGCAATATCCTTGCAAAGATTCCTCAAAGATCTTTGAAAGATCCTCATATAATCCTTAAAGATCTTGAAGGATCCTAGCAAAGATCCTTTTGGGACCTTACCAAGGATCCTTGTAAGATCTTGATAAAATCCTTGAAGATCCTGAAGGATCTTAGCAAAGATCTTTGAAAGATCCTTGCAAAGATTCCTCAAAGATCTTTCAAAGATCCTCATATAGTCCTTAAGGATCTTGAAGGATCCTAGCAAAGATCCTTTTGGGATCTTGCTAAGGATCTTTGCAAGATCTTGATAAGATCCTTGAAGATCCTGAAGGATCTTAGCAAAGATCTTTGCAAAATCCTTGAAAAGATTCCTCAAAGATCTTTCAAAGATCCTTATGGAATCCTCAAGGATCTTGAAGGATCTTACCAAAGATCCTTTTGGGATCTTACCAAGGATCCTAGCAAGATCTTGATAAGATCCTTGAAGATCCTGAAGGATCTTAGCAAAGATCTTTGAAAGATCCTTGCAAAGATTCCTCAAAGATCTTTGAAAGATCTTCACAGAATCCTCAAGGATCTTAAAGGATCCTAGCGAAGATCCTTGAAAGATCTTTCCATTAAAGATCTTTGAATTTCTTTGAAAGATCTTTAAAGATCTTTTAAGGATCCTTAAAAGATCCTTATCTTTAAGGATCTTTGGCAGGTCCTTGAAGATCTTTTAAGATCCTCAAAGATCCTGTCAGGATTTTCACCAGGGTAGGCTTCTTTATTTGTTAAACAAAACATGTGTGTGTATAATAACACTGTGGACCTTTTTTTGCAATGGCGAGATGCCTGTTTGCTCAGGATACAATTGAAGCAAAAACAGTTAAGAAGTTTATTATTTAAGTGTTTCTTTTAATTTTACATTGTACAGAATCAAGTGCAACATACTACAGGTCACTAACTGATGCAAAAACAAGAAAAACCTTGTTCAAAACAGACGAACATAAGCAAGCTGTAGAAGGCAAGCAAGGAAAGAGATGTAAGTTTCAAAATGTTATAACAGGGTCACTCTTGTAGCCTTTAAACTGTTATCCATATACGGTCGTTTTCATTGAAGCATAGACGTGTGACAGAAAAACATGTTCTAATTAGCTGCAAACAAGATGCGCTTCTACTGTGCATCAATTTTCCTAAGTAAACACGCAGTTGACATGTTCAATGAATTTTTGTTTTCTTTGGGCGATTTTGGAAAAATCTGCCTTCCCCACCCATACACTACGGCGTCTTTGATCTTTTTGGTCCACTGACAAATTTTTCCAAAGTTTGCTCGTAAGAGTCGCATTAGGGAAAGCTTCAATTTCGACCCAATTTTTGATAAAACAAACAGAATTCGCCCTAGTGTGCCCCCCCCCCCCCCTCCCCCGAACAAAACATTTGAAGGGTTTAGATGATACCTTTTCACATGTTTCATTTATTGGTTGCGTAGCTGCCATCTGAATCACCTCATTCCTGAAATCCTTGGACTATTGTTTAACAAAAACATATCAACAAATTTGAAAACTTTTAAACTTTGGTGTGAAAGTGTGCTTAATGGCCAAAGAATTTCAAACGTTTGGTTACCAAGCATGTCATGTTTGTGCCCAATTAGAAAATATTTTTCTGTCACGTGTCTGTGCTTAGATGAAGACAATGGTACTAGTCAGCTGAAAGCTGGTGTTATTTGCAATGTATGGCATGGGGGTTCCCTAAGATCAAAAAATTTAAAGAAATGTATGGGACTTTTTGGAATTTCCAGAAAGATATGGGCATCCTAGAAAATATCCCTTCCATGGGGGAAATAGGGATATTTTCTGGAATTACACAATTATGGCATAATTTACCTGAAGTGGGACACAATCCTCTCTGCACTGCTATTGATATCACATATATTACACAAGCAAGAAATGTTCTTATGATACTACGGAAAAACTAAATGGTGTTACTTCAGATTACAATATTTTTCAGGTTGTGTTAATATACTGATGTACTTATCATGTGGTTTTTTTTTTTGTCAATTTTACAGAAGCTTGGCCACAGGCTATCTGCCCTGAGTAAAACAACTTGGAGCGAGCAAACGAAGGATGAGATTAAGCAAGTGCTGACAGTAGAGTATACAAGCTCTGACGAGAGCTCATATGAGCCAGATTCTGACTCTGAAGTCCTACAGTTACAAAACTACAAAGTAAAGCATTTGAAATGGGAGTGTACGAGATTGACAAATGTTAAACAAACACTGGACAATATATACTTTAAGTCTCTTCCAAGGCGAATCCGTCAATCACTTGTTCCTCGAGTGCCACATTCACAGGAATCTGAGAGGGAAATTCCATTAAATGTTATAGACTGGGCTGTGCGACAAGCAGCACCAGCAAGGAGGCCTGTACCTATGCCGCGTCAGTACCTAGTATCAGGCTCTCCTGCTGGTTCTGAAGCTTCAAGCAGCCTTTCTACAACATTTGAAGATCGGGTTCTAGACCCAGTACTTGTAAGCACTCCTCATTGTACCAGGCAGTGCTGAGATTGTACAATCATGTATGTGGAGTAAAATTATCTTAAGTTGTGGTTATACTACAATCTCCCAGGAGGAATATTCCAACACTATGTCTGATCTCGATTTTCTAATGATAGTTTTTCGCTTTTCCCAGTGTAGGTGCTATAGTGTAGTAACAACACATGTGAGGTTGACCTAAGTGGTTAATATTATAGTTTACCTGCTGGTATTTGAGCTTGGTGAGGATACACCAAGTATGCCTTTTAAATGGAATGATGTAGTGTAGCCACAGCTATTGTTACATTCATAATATTAATGATTTCACTTTTGAACATTTACATTACCAGTCAGATTGTAGCTAGAAAGGTTATTTACCTGGCATGAACTTGTTCTTCTTACACCTGCTTTTAGCTAAGAGAAAATTTAATATTGTAAAATTGGAGCCATTTCTACAGCCTCCAGTACAGTCAGTATTTTATAAGTTTCAGTTGCATGAATTTGGTTTAAGTATTGTCAAGTTTCTTGACTTGTGCCAGCAACATTGGACTATGCCAGTTGTTGTCTTTTATACCTTAAGCATTTCATCATAAGGTGCTTGATTGATGACTGCTGTTTGGACTTGTAAATATAGATTATTTCATATCATGATTATTTTTTACCATTCATTAATATAAAAATGCACAATTTATTAATAACTTATTGCCAGTGAGAAGGGTGCCATTGATTTTTTTCTGAAAATTTTACCATTGAAAGATGATGAGTTAGTGATGTCAGAAATGTAAAAAAATTGGGGGGTCACCGACTTCGTTTCGGAGAGAACATGCCCGGAAAAACGCCTAAATCTGAGTAAATCGGGCTTTGTTAGTGAAGAAGACCAAAGTGGCTGCAAGTCCCAAAATCTTGCAATTAGTGCTTTGAAGGGAAGCGTTCTCTACCAAATATGGTTTGAATGGACCTATTAAGCGAATTTAGTCAACTGGTGAGGTTCCTCAAAGAACAAGTTCGCATTTAGCGACCATAGTTTCACGCGCCTTGCAGCCGCAAGATAGCAGGATTCCACTTCCCGTGGACAGAAATCTTGAATTTTTTTTAACTTCCTACATTGATTTTTTGTTCGTTTTTGGACAAAGTGGAGATAATTGTAAATAAAATCTGTCTCTGAAAAGAAAAGTAGGGGTCACCGAACGTCCAAGATCGTTAAATCCAATCAAAGCTATAGGAATGGCCATCTGCCCTGTCATTGTTCATTTTAGTACTTAGCGCGCGCGCTCGATGCATGACGTGGCATGTGAATTTGCGTGCGCAGTAAGGATGCGCAGAAACAATTAGCGCGAAACGTCCTTAAGGTACCTTTACGGCGGCTTTACGGAACAGTAAAGTTGCTATTTCGTGCTGTGTAAATTGCTTCCCCGGTTGGTTGGTTGCTTGCGTGCTTGCTTGCCTGCCTGCCTTTTATACCATGAACTTTGACCAGTGTTTGATCGTTGATTGCCTATTCCAAGGATGACCTTCGTTTCAATGGTTTTGTGAAATATTTTTTGCACGCAATGATCGGATGATGAATATTTTGAAAAGCTGCTTTGATTATCCGCTTTCGAAAAAACCCTGCCGTAAATTTGTATCAACATTTGCTGATCTGATCGGCTATCAGTATCATTTCAGAACTTTCCGTGACTTCTGTTTTTTCAAAGTCGGAAGTATCATATTATGTGGTCAAGCTATGCCTCCTAGACCTCCTCCTACTTGTAATATTTGTTTTTCATTGTCATGGCGGTTTTTATTCCTAGTCTTTTATAGCTTGCATGTACAAAATTCTTAGTTTAATCTTTAAAATTAGTTAGTCTTATTAGCGGCTTCATGGTATAAATCATGCCACTTTTAGTGAAGTTGGCTTCCTCGATAAAGATTTGTCTTAAGCTAGATAATTCTCCGGCGGTGTTTTCAACTTAACACGTTATAGTAACACGAGTGGAAATCAACTCATCAGGGAAATGACACTGGCCAGCTGGCCATACTCTGCAATTTGCTGGACTCTCTCTCAGCGCGCATTCAGATGCAGTTCTTTCATTAGTAATAAATGCAGCCTTAATCTTGAAGACAAGTAATGTGTAAATCGTTGTCCACAATTGTTTTTTTTACGCTAAGTCCCTTTGACACTTAAATACAATCATCCATCCATCCGTCCATCCATCCATCCATTCAGTCAGTCATAACTCGCAAAAAACTGCTTCAGGACATGATACTCTAACAGTGAGAAATTACAAACATTTCTCAACAAGCCGGCGTCGATAAAGTTATAGAAATTTTTCAGTGTAATTAGCCCTTTTTAACAAGAATAATTCAGTTGCCACCGAACTTTCGACTGACCGGCATGTAAGAGATCTCCTGTGCACTGACAAAAGTATAATAATCATAAAAAAAGATCATATGCACTGAGAAATAGTCTATCAAACCGAACATACTGACAGTTTAACAAAAATTTTCCGGAGACCGTACAATAACATCAACAACAACAACAACAGATAAGCAACCTACACACAGGTACCTCGATTCGATTCTTTAAGTCTACGTTTGGTTTCTCCTGCAGAAACCAAACGTAGACTTAAAGACCGCTTCAACGAACATCGCAGACCTGTTGACAAACAAACTAATAGCTCTAAGCCCACCACAGTATCCGACCATTTTTTGTGTAGTAACAATCACAACGCTACTGACATGCAACTTATTCCTCTTGAACTCGTTAAATCTAATCGTGACAGTGAACGTAGTTAAAGCAAGAGAAACACATCTCATTGAAAGAGGTCAAATCCTTGAAAAGTACGTTTCTTTTGCATCAGCTTTCTATCTTTAGGTCATTTGTACTATTCATAGCTGTTCATTACTACTTTTCAGGTTGTAACGTTTTCCCCTACTTTTAAATTTTTAAATTTTTACGTTACTTTTTTCATCGTTACTTGCTACTAGCCCTGTCTATCAGTCTTTTGTTATTATTTTTCTTTTTACTAGTCATATCGTATTTCCCATATTTTAAATTTGTAACATTTAAAACTAGAGTCATTCTCTGTAACACCCTGAAAAAGGAAGGCCGTGCCTTCCGAAATATTGGAAAATATATCCCTATACTGTTTAATCAGCCTTGCTTATTTTCGTCCATAATTGAATGATAACTGGGCGAGAAGCCCTTGGAGTCACCTACAAGGCAAGTTACTGGCTTTAACCAAAACCTGTAATCAACAATTTTACAAATAGCGGCCATAGAAACTATCACAAGACATCATTTTTCGTTTGTTTTAATTTGGAACATTAATACGCTGTTATGCTGAAAATAATAAGAATCAACTGAAAATATTGTCTTAAACGTTTTTCTATAATTTCTATGTAAAAAAATATCATATCTATTCATTTCAGAATCAACAAGCCAACATGCACACAAACTGACGAAAGACAGTTGGCAATATCTATAAATTATCCCGGATGACAGAAACTTCCCCAAAAAACTACTGTGTCTAGGTACGTCGAAAGCTACATAAAAAATAGTTAAACGCACAAGCTAAGGATGACCGATTTTGCGCATTCCATTCTTAATGTTTTTTGTTTTAACTTTACATCTTTTAAATTAAATGACATACATACTGATTAATTCCATTTCAACGGCATAAATGCTCCTGTTAACTGACATAAATCCCATCCTAAATAAATTACGAGGTTGAAATCCGTTTAATAATCTAAATGTCCACGAAATAATTCTTCAGTCGCATAACCACTTGCAAGTATCACTTTAACTTTAACGTCACAAATATTCTTAGACGGACGAACGGTTCGGCCTCAATTCCAAATAGAGAGCCTCGAATAAGTTACAGTGTGAAGTATTCGTTAAAAAATCACAATAATCACGATTGAATTCTTCTGTCGCACGTACATAACAATTATGACCACTTACATATATTAATCTACGTTTTAACGTAACAAATGTTCTTGGACGGGTAAATGATTCCGCCTTAAACCCAATTCTAGACCCTGTTGAATAAGCTACAAATATCACGAGCAGAACCACCCACATATATTAGTTTAAAAGACGATTTCCAGTCCCTACTGCGCACTTTAGAGAGTTTTGTTTTTTTTTTTTTTCATGTAAGACATCACAAAATGTAAACATTTCGCAGATACTTACATGAAGCATATTTTCTAACCGCCATCATGGATGCGAAACTCCGAAAACTTAATTCTTCGTTTTTTCTCATATCACTTGATGAACAACTTCAAAGAAGCTGTTGGAAAAAGAATTTGAAAGGCGTCAAAGATAAGGTATGTGGCTCGCAACGAATCTTTCATCCAGTGAGCCTTGATGATGTTTATAAACAATAGCCGGGATACTGAGAC
>JAHPZR010039149.1:20000-32500 GCA_019787425.1 Platygyra sinensis | reverse complement strand
AGAGTTTTCTCTACCTATACACTTTTGATCAATTATATATATATACCTGTCATTTTGCCTGAAATTTTCTCTCCGTATTATTTTTTTAAGCCATGTATTTCTCAGTTCGATATTTATATTAATATCAACCATCTCTTTAAAAACATCAAAAGTTGGGACGTTTGACACAATGCCGACTTGACCAGATATGTTTATTTTGAAATAATTTAGTAGATCACTTTTCCCTAACTTCCCAATGAACACGTCTCGTTGCAAGAACTCTTCGTGCTCATTTGAGAGTGCAAACCAAAAGTCTTCAAATTTTTTAATAGGAGATTTGTGAACGGACATTCATAAAATAAATGAAGGACCGTTTCTGTATCAGCATCGCAAAATGTAGAAGTGTCTTTTGGGACATATTAACCGGGCCAATCGCTTATTACTGTAGATATTGTGATGATAAAGTTAGCTTGCATGTTCGGGGCTTGTCTGCCCTGGGCGTTAATTCTGATCAATATGGCAGTTTTCTGATTCCGGTAATTATGTCTAAACTTCCCGAAGCAGTCCGTGTTAGAGTGGCCAGAGAAACAACGAGCGCCGTTTGGAAAATTGAAGAGCTCTTGGAGATCATCAAACAGCTTGCTGACAGCTAGAAGTCGAAACAAGGGAAGCGAGTCAAAGCGTGAAAATTAACGAAGAACGAATTACAAAACCCCCAGTGAACCAACACAGATACCCAAACCGGTCAGTGCAAAATGCAGACTGCGGACGTCCGGGTACAAAATGCAGACTAGGGTACAATCAAAGTGGCTATGAGCCACTCAACTTGGAAAATAGATCATTTCTGAAACAGTGACAATTTTGATGCCTTCGGACTTGAGGTTTTAATCCGAAGGTTAAGTTAAAGTTAAATCCCACTGGCATTGCAAAACGTAACAGTAAGAGAGTACATGAGGAGATGTAACACTGTGTAAATATTAACATTCACAAAGTTATCGGTCCGTGAGACCGAGTTGTCTTCGTCCGAGAGATTGAGGCAATTATAAGGAAAGTGCCAATTGTCCGATCACCAAAGTAAGTAATAGTCAGTCATAGTGCTCATGTTCCTATAGATTCCTCTAATTTTTTGTTCTCTACTTTCCCAGCCATGCAGTATAAATAGATTACTTCATAGAAAGTGCGACGTACGGATTTTTATTCACGAGTTGCAAAACTTTGCAAAACGAACGAGTGAGCGCAGCGAACGAGTGAGTTTTCAAAGTTTTGCAACGAGTGAATAAAAATCCGTACAAAGCACTTTCTATGCTGTAATCTGTTTATTGTATATATAACGAGAATTAAACACAACCATTAAATCAGTTTTAGTTTTTTTCCTGCACCATAAGTTTACATGAAGAACGCTGAGAACGTAATGAATGACCGAGCGTAATGAAAAACAAATCCGCTTTCCAGTCCAGATACAGGCGTACAACGAGCCTACACAAGCTTAATATAATAGGGGAGAATTCGTAAATACATAGTGAGAAATCTTTTCGTTTGTCCATAGTTACTGTCAGATTCAATCATGTCATGGCGACGTTTCGCGCTGTGCAAAGACAAATTCGGGCATTGTTGACTTACACTGTTTAAATTTGAATGTTCCTCCTTGAATGTTGTTGGCTTTCTGATGTTAAATTTTACTTCCTCGGTTTCTTGAATGGCCATTGATTCTCAAACTGAAGTTCTAGCGCTCAAGATATTTGGTAGATATATTCCATTGCTGTTTTTCCGAAATGAAGTAAAACGGGAACCGAAGCCATGTTATTGAGACACAAACTTCAAGCGGACGCTGATTTCAAGCCCGCGCTTCTCGGAAGCCATTAGAGTGCTTAACTCTGATTGGCTTAGTGATTCTATCATGAACAGTGATTGGTTATATTTTTCACATGTGAAGAACGCTATACGCAAACCTGATTGGACGTATCGCTTTTTTCACCGGTGAAATATAGCACATATAGAATTCTATTTGCAAGGTTTATTGCCTAAAATTCTCGCTATATATACAATAAAAGAGATTCTTTCTCTTTTTGATACCTTTTCTCATCTTAGAAATTAAAAAAAAAAAATGCGTTCAGCGTAGAGTCACTATACCGCAACATGTTTCGTCCGCTCAACAAATACGAATACCCCGTTTTGTAATAACTTTTTTTCTTTTTTCCCCTTCCTTTTCTAAGCCGATATTAAGGACTGCAGAACTGCCATCCTTGCGAAATGTCGTTTCTTCTATTTATCAACTTTTTGTTCCTTATTTCGCCATGGCCGTATTTATGTGTATTTATTTACATTATCGCATAAATAAACAGAGGGACACGTCGTTCGAATTCTCCTCAATTCTCTCGACTGTTGATCTTTCAAAACACTTAATCACGGCTGGAATCATTCGAAAATTCATCCAGCTCGTCAATTTTGTGGCTTTCAGTGTCTTCTTTATCTTTTTTCGGCAATCGAGTATGGTTAAACCTGCATGAGGGGGAACTTTCGGGAAAAGAGACTTCTATGATTACAGGTAGCTTCTACTTCTAAAGGCGTTCGTGCAAGAATTTATTCAATGTAGAGCATTTCTGCGATAAAATGCTCGGAATAATTATGTCACAATTCAAAGAATATCTACTAACTTGACACGGTTCAACCGACCATGAAACGGCCTTAAACGCCAGATGTTCAAAAACCCTCATGGATTAAGTTCGGTTGAATTCGACAATCGAACGAAATCAAACTCACCGAAAAGAAAGAAAATCAATCGAACCCAAACAAACGTTCGATTTTCGAACTCGTGATTTGTGTAAAACAAGCGTTGAAACGATCCGTAACCAGATCTTGGAAGCTCGCGTTACTTGAGCCCGGAGTGTATAGCCACGTGTTTTTTCGTAAGCAAAGAAATTCCGCAGAAATGGCTTCAGATGCGCTGTGCATGTGGATTGTAAGCTTCAAATGCGTAGTAAAAGGCTTCCAGGAATGCCGCTTTGACCTAAGGGGAAAAATAATTTTACTGTTGCAGTGTTTCCGCCAGACTGCGCAATTGCGGGGATCCCGCGCTGTATTCAGAGAAGGCCCCCGGAAAAACGGAGAAAGGGCCAATTTAGCCCTTTATTTTTGCCAAGGCTGCATGCAGGCTTAACCCAGACATATTATTTTAATAGCCATCCCAAGGCTCAAAATTACGACCGATACGGTCACCAATGAACTAACAATTTAAAATGAAACTAACATTAATTTCTTTCTTGGCGACTAAAAATTCTGGTCTAGTCGCCATAATCGCGACTTCATTTTTTCATATTGAGGATCAATAACGGTTATTTACGCACACCTTATGTCCTTCTAGACAACCGTATTGAAAGATTTCGCTTCTTAAACACTCAACATAGGAAAAGTAGTCAATCCATCCTTTTGCTTTGCTGTATTGATTCCCTCACATTGGAAAACTTCTAAATGGCTGACCCTGTTTGAAATCGCCCTATAATGCATTGCAAACCCTTGATCATTGACTACGTCATGTATGCCTTTGTATTGTTCTTTTGACATGCAAGGGGCCGTCTTCAGACCAGACATTTGCATTTGGCGACTATTTTTTACCAATTCTTATCTATTGGCCCCTTTCCTAAAAAATTGGCCCCTAGAATAAGTCTTCAGGGGCCACTTTGGCCCTCAAGCAAAATTTTCTAGTTCTGGCTGAAACACTGCAGCTGTTGCATTTACTATTTATTTTTATACTGATGCTCGTTTATCTCTTACTCCGATCTTGGTCACTGTTAATTGTCCAAGATGAATTTGAGAGAATCATGTACAGTCAACTCTCTCTAAGACGGACACCATCGGGACCGGCCTCAGCTGTCCGTCTTAGAGAGGTGTCCGGCTTATAGAGAGTCGACGTAACATGACCCCAGGAATTTTAAGATAATAATGCTGAACCTGTGCACAGTGAATACGAGTCTGTTTAAAGTTTGTTTTTAAGTTAATTACTTGACCGAAACCTACAAACTGGAACAAAAACTTTATAAAATTGAATCTCTTGTCGTATTACAATCAAACGGGTTAACTAGAGTCCAAACAGTGAACAGTACATTCTGTAAACGGGAATATAACCATGTCTTCAGTATGACTCAGGACTGTCTTTCGCTGCACCATGTCTAAAAGATGTCATTTTTTCTAAAAAAACACAATTGGTGAAAGCAATCCAAGTTAAAAGCTTATAATTGTCATGGCTTTGGTGGGCATGCACTTAAGAAGAAAAGAAATCTGTGATCGTGGATTGTTTCAGGTGCAACAGTTTAAAATCCTCAAAGCGCTGATACAATTCGGTTGTCACCTCCAAGTTATTTTTTGAATGGGACAAAATGATGACTGATTCTGGTGTTAAAAAGAGTCACGTACTTAGTAATTTAAGAATTTCTCTTCCCTAAATCGTAGTTTGCAGTCACATTCAGCACCTCAGAAGTGTCCGTTGATCATTTCAAAGTGTCCGTTGTCCGTCTAATGGAGGTGTCCGTCTTATAGAGAGTTTGGTTATAGTAAAATGACTGAGAAACGGCCGGGGCCAGCACCAGGTGTCCGTCTTATAGAGGTGTCCATCTTATAGAGGTGTCCGTTAAGAGAGAGTTGACTGTACATCGTTAATAAGATATTTTTCATAATCATCCATCTACTGTATGCCGTTGCCTGTGTCACGGTTAGTAATTTGCTTGGATTTTAGCCTAAAAGTAACCCTTCGAGTTGTCTTGCTGCAATTGTAAGTTAGCTTAAATGGAAAGGGTACAACAGAATAATGATATGGAATAATGGAATAATGATAGCTTTGTTGTGTTCTGTTCTCTTAACTGCCGTGGAAACTTTTTAAATGGGGTTCAGGCTGTTATTGAATAAATAGTTAAAAAGCACAAGAAAAACCTGCTTTGATGGGATTGCTTTGGGCTTGCTTTGTATAGGTTTACCAGAGCCAGTCGAACGCAATCCATTTAATCGTGTTCGATTGAGTTGAACTCAATCCAACACAATCTAATAGACTGAGTTCGATTGCGTTCGATTTGTTCGATTAAGTTCGATTGGTTCGGAAATCAAACTCACACAAAGTTCGGTGTTCGATTTGGTTTAGACTACGAGTAGTCCCTCGTTCGCTTAGTCGTCTTGCGAAACGCGAAAGAAACCCGCGAGAAAAAAATGCCGCGCGAGATCCTGGTGGCGAGAGGATCTCACGCGGCCTCTTTTTTCTCTTGCAGGTTTTTTTTCGCGTCTCGCTCGACGGACTAAGTGAAAGAGGGACTACTCGTAGTCTCATAGGCGTACGGGCACCTTTGGACCTGGGGGGGCGGTGGACCTTATTGCCCGAAAAAATAACACAATGCCCGAAAGCCTGTGTTGTACAAAAGCACTCAAACCGCAGTAATAACAAAAACCTTCACATTTCTGACGTCTAATGAACGTATTTTCATTCCAAAGTTACAGTTGAAACCCGATTTTTGGAACCTCTAGAAGAAACGAAAATTGGTTTCCAAAATTGGATATTTCGAGAAATCTGGGGTAACTAAGATTACAGTGTTCGACTGAGGCAGAGGGAAAACGACTTACGTTTCGAGTTATTGGGTGGTTCGAAAAAAATGAGGGTTCGAGAGATCAGGATTCAAACTGTAGTTATTTTGAAACCTCGGATACTCTATAGATTGCCTAGTAAAATCCAAAACTTATAAAA
The DNA here is from genome assembly GCA_019787425.1 of Platygyra sinensis. Taxonomy (NCBI): domain Eukaryota; kingdom Metazoa; phylum Cnidaria; class Anthozoa; order Scleractinia; family Merulinidae; genus Platygyra; species Platygyra sinensis. Next base: position 26,799 of record JAHPZR010039149.1, on the reverse strand, counting down.
GAAACAGTAGATATTTCTCGTACGTGCAGTTCAAGAAAATTTTAAAACAGCTCTTTGTGGAGCCATTGAAAACGGCTTTGGTCAGAGCACACCACAAAAAGTCTAGGTCTTCGTTTGTTTTGATTCTGTCATTCTTTTTGGTCATGGAAGTAATACCCATTTCGTGGATTTCTACGATACACGTGTAAAACGATATATGGCTTTTCCAAAACAAATTACCTGGTCTTGACAAGGCAAACGTCAGAGAAAGTAGCCTTCAAGTCTGGCTTTGACAACCTTTTAGAGTATTTTCTCCCGAGTACTTTGCCCGAATCATCAGCGTTTTGCCCGAAAAATTTCAAAAATTCTGTAACGGGGGGGGGGGGGGGGGGGGTGGGGGGGGGGCTGCAGCGCCCCCTCGCCCCCCCCCCCGGCTCGTACGCCTATGCGTAGTCTAATTTGGTTCGATTGCCGAATTCAATCGAACGCAATCCATGGATTGAGTTCGATTTGAGTTCGATCAGTACTATGTCGGGGATCTACAAGTGCCCACGGGATCCTCTCGTGAACAATGGCAAGTAATCGAACCTATTCCGTTTTAAGCGGTATCTTTAGGGGTATAAGGAAACTCAGGCAACGTCCGCCATAAGTCTCCTGTAAGGGTTAAATTGAAATTTTCCGACAGAGCATTCCTTGTGGCCTTTTCATAGGGGTGCTCCCCCCCCCCCGGGTTTCCAAATGTCAAACGAGAAAGTGATGAAAGTGAAGGAGTGAAGGAGTGAAATCAGGTCCACCACTACAACTTGGAAAATAAAAATAATAAATATTTCTAAGGGGGTGTTTACATGAGAAAATTCCGCACCGGCGCGACTTTCACACTGGGATGACTTTTTGATTTCGTATCGCGTTTACATGATGACTGGGTCATTTCATATCTTGTTATTTAACGGTACATTTCATGTTGATAAAATACACGTTTATTTCAAAATCGCAAACATTACGCATGCGCTACCCGTGTCAGTCTACCGGCAGACCGATTTCACACCGAAATGGGTGGTCGTTTCGTGTCAGTACATGATACCGTTGCGAGATTTCGTACCGGAGTGAAATTCTCGCCCCGGTGCGAGAACCGGGGTGAACTCACGCCGGGGTGACTCGCGCCGGCATAACATTTTGTGGTGGTATCATGTAAACAAATAAGGAGCCATGAGAGGGACCGCAGGAACCGGAGTGAACTCGCTCCGGGGCGAAAGTCCGCCCCGGTGTCATGTAACACCCCCTAAGTTAAAAATGCAGACTGACAAGAAAAACTTTTTTTTTAACCGCAGAAATGTATCAACATTGTCTCGCAATCTCCTTACAATCTTTGCATTTTTGGGGATTGTACTTAGCTTGTGATAGAACCCCGTTTTAAGCTTTCACAGGGTTTTTGAATTCGAGCGCGAGATCACTGTATTATAAATAGCATTCAACGCTCGTATTGCAATTTGATCTACGTACGACACATGACCTTCAATGCAGGGGCATGTACTAAAACCCGAAACAACGAAACGAAACTACCGAAACAAGCGAAACAACCACCGAAACGGGCAAAATTGTAAGTAGATAGATAAAAATGTTAGAAAAAACACGGCCTTGATCTCTGCCACGTTTTTATGGCAGTCTGATCTCGCACCCAGATCCACGTGTGTGACATCATGACGTCACAAATTTGCACCGGGCCTGTAAAGATGGATGAGCACAAGCACGACGAACACAAAGACAGCGAGAAAAAAGTGGATATTTCTCACATTTGAATGGTATTCTAGCTTAAACAAGAAATCTAATTTTCTAGAAAAGGTTTCCTGGTCGTATCGTGGATTCGCTCCGAATCTTGCGATCGTGGATTCGTAGGCGGTGGCGAATGGTCTTTCGAGAAAGACTTTGCAGCATTCCTCGTGCGAACTGAGATTTTTTCTCTAGAGAAAAACGAGGGCGACTTGACATGCTTTTATCACTCAGGTGTTCATGACTACTTCAGTTCTCAAAGTAATTTCTGAAGCGTTTAGCTCTGCATGGATAATCATGCGATTGTGTTTCCGTGCGTCTAAACATTGCGAAAACTGAGTTTATGGCGATCAGTACTCGTCAAAAGTTTCTTGCAGAAAATTATAGTGATGTTAATGTCCAATTAGATGGCCAACCAATTTGCAGGGTTGAGCATGCTAAATCATTAGGTTCAATTACTCCTCCTTTGTCTACTCCATTTCTCCTCCTACTCCTCTTACTGCTCCTCCTACTGCTCCTCCTACTCCTCTTACTGCTCCTCCTACTCCTCCTCCTACTCCTACACCTACACCTACTCCTCCTCCTACCCCTCCTCCTGCTGCTCCTCCTGCTTCCGCTCCTGCCGCCACCGCCGCCACCCTGGGCTCGGCGTTATGGGTGGTCTAGGGAGTTTTCGAGTGTTTGCTTGGCGCTACATTCTACATGCATCTGCTTGACTTCCTATGCATCGTCTGCATCACGCAGTTGTTGGTTTTCCTTGAGAAAAGGGGCTATCCTAGGCTAGGGTCTACTTTGAGCAACAAATTTTCACTTTGCTGCTCGTTATTCATCAAACTTACAACTTGTCACGCAACAAATTTGCTTATGTTGCGCGACAAGTTAAAGGTTTTTGTATCTCTTATTTCGCGCCTTTACTCTCGTGTTGGTCACTGGCCGATAGTCGTTTATTTTAGCTTTGCCTTGCTTTAATGAATTCGGCCAGAATCGCCTCGAGTGACTGGAAATCCTAGAAATGGTCTGTGATGCGCCTTATCTTCAAAACGAGTTCGGTGAGCCCCGATTTTTTTTTACGTTTTTAATTATAATATAATCTTATCATTTTCTACCTGCAGTCAAAGTTTTAAAAATGTCTGTATGTGGGAAATTTTGGGCGCGAACGTGCTAAAGCTTGACTTTTATTAAAAACTCTACAGTATTTTCAAGTTTATTAGAACGCGTGTCACTGATCGTTTCTGGATGTCACGTTTATTACGCGATCTTGACCTTTAAGAACGAATTGATCTTTCTCGCTTCATTTAAAGAGTTTGTTTCTAGATAAAAGTTAAGCACATTCCCGAGAACGACAATTTTCATGGGAGATGGACTTATAAAATCGAATGTTACTACGTTTCTGACGAAAAAAGCAGCTTTTCTTGTCAGTCTGCATTTTGAACTCGGTCTGCATTTTGTTCTCAGTCTGCAGTCTTCAGTCCGCAATTTGTACCTAGTCTGCATTTTGTACCCGTCTGTAGTCTGTAGTCTGCAGTCTGCATTTTGTACCGGCATTGGAATGGTTGATGGCATCACCCGCGAAAGTCAATTGCCAACGAAGGTCAAGCGAAACGAAGAAATCCCCTTCAACGGTCGTCACTACTGACGAAGTCGGATTGCCGTGGAAGGAGGATTGTATGCCCCTGTCTAATAACTATGGAATGTTCGAAACACGTCTACGATCATTACATTACAAACTGAAAAAGGATTAGAATTTGTTGAGCAAGTACTACAAAATTATTCAAGATCAACAAAGAAACGGAATCATCGAAAGAGTGACAAAATCAAACAGTGAAACCGAACTCAAAGCGAAGGGCACTCATTACTCACTCCATCACGCTGTTGTCCGAAAGGACCTCGAAACAAACATGGTTCGCATCGTGTGCCATGGCCGGGTTCAGCCAAGAATTCCAAAAAAGGGACGATCTTTAAACGACTGCTTACAAATCAGAGGCAATTTCATCCCTCGTACGCGTATCTTCGACATGTTAACTAAGTTTCGCTAGAACGCCCGGCATTGGTCTGACGGCAGACATCGAGAAAGCATTTCTTACCGTGGATATCAAGTCCGAAGATAGGGACATGCTCCGATTCTTATGGTTGGAAGATCCGTTTGCATTCAAACCAGAAATATGGAGTATCGATTTAACCGACTTGTCTTCGGTCTGCGACCGTCACGTTTGATTCTTGGCGCGACTATTGCTCATCATCTATTAAAGATACAAGCAGAGCGAACCCGAAATAGCCGAATTACTGGAGAAGTCCCTGTACGTTGACGTTTTGATCACCGGGTAAGAACACGACCAGAGAGCACTTGCCGTTTTCAAGAAAGCAAAACAAATCATGTCCCAAGGTCTTCGGAAGTGTAGCTCCAACTCGCACGGCTTGTTGAAAGCTACTGAAGATTGCGGAAGTCAACGACGTAGGACGACGAGTCATACGCGAAAGCGTCCACTACGCCTTGAAATTTTGAATCTTAAAACGAAATTGATAAAGTTCTGGAACTAAACTAAGTACTGATTTGTACAATTACGGCAGCTCCCAACCGGCAATGAAGCGTCTAGTTCTCAAATTGGCAGTCAAGAATTTCGACCTGATAGGATTTCCGACACCTTTCACGATTGAAATGAGGACTTTGTTTCAAGAACTATGCCTCGAAAGAATCGACTGGGATGGAGAATTACAAGGAAGTCTGCTCAAGTTTGAGACACTACTTGACGAACTGAAGTTCCTTAGCAGTGTTCGAATTCCCCGTTGCTATTTCAAGTCAAGTCTAGTGAAAGTTGATCTTCATGGGTTTAGCGACGCTTCTCGTCGCGCGTACGCAGCGGTTGTTTACACGTGCTCTCTCTACTCTCTCTACGTTCGCCTGGTTTCTTCAAAATCAAGAGTAGCACCGCTAAAGAAGCAGTCAATCCCGCGTTTGGAACCCCTAGGAACTGTTCTTTTAGCATGAGAATGTGGAAAATCGTGTAGACGAAGTTTTATATCACCAGACACATAGAGAAATTGCCCTGGTGATCTGAATCCTGCAGACATTCCCTCTTGTGAATTGAGTGCAAAGGAACTTTCCACCAATACGACTTGGTGGAATGGTACATCGTTTCTTTACCTACCGGAATCCGCATGGCCCTAAATAAGACCGACACAACAAGAAAATGACGTGGTCTTACAAGAAGCCGTAAAAAACCGTCACCATCTGTCACACACTCGCTAGTCAGTTAACACTTCGATCGCTCCACCAGAGAAGAGAATTGATCAAGTGATCGAAGTAAACCGATTTAGTGACATCACGAAACTACTTCATGCAAAGGACGACTAAACAATTCCACTCTGCCATCGAACTCTCGCAATCCAATATTCTGTTGCCAGCAAAGCACCAGTTTGTCCGGCTTGTCATCAAGGACGTGCACGAATTAACCAAGCAAAGCGGAATTCGAGACACTCATCAGTCATGTAGCATCAACAGATGAAATAAAAACAAATAACACTTACAAAAGCAGATGAAAATTACGCTTTTCTTACCTTGATCACAACTCAGCTCAATGAATGCCAGAGCGGGTGCGCATCCACCTCGTTCCCGGACCCTCTCTCTACCTCGAGAAAGTACCCTGGTTACGGCTGGTCACGCGTCTATGCATGCCAACCCAAGCCGCACGGTATTACTGTCTAGGGAGGTGTTTGTTGCGCTTCTGTACAGACGTTATTTTGAAAAGGAAGCAAGTTATTTGTCAGAGATCCTGCCTGACCAGTGCTTCGGCTCTACCTGAACTTCTATCAGATGTTGATTGAGAGGGAACTTTGCTTATATTTCACTGCTTTTAAGTATTTTAAATAACCGTCAACAACCTGCTTCGGATTAGGTTAATCAGCTTTTCACACTAAAAGAATTAACTAACCGTACCGTGAAAATATCGATGGGATGCATTCAACTAGGAGCTACTTTCTCGACCGAAAATAGGACTTACTTGTCAGCAGTTTTAAACGAAAGCCGCTGGATTTTGCAAACGTTCTTCATAAGATTTTTTACTGCAAGAGAATCGAATGACCGTCAAACTTTAATTTAATTTCGATTAGATGAGTTCAATCAAGTTCAATCAAATTCAAACGGAAAGTCTCTTTGCCAAACACTGGACATATCAAACTCTAAACAAATACATGAATGCCTCCGTTGTGATTTTGCCGATCGGCGTATTCAACGCGCAGACGTTCTTCATAGATATTTTTCGCTCCAAGAGAAGAAAATGACCGTCAAACTTTTGATGGGATCGATGGGATATAATTCAATAATTCAATCAAATCCAAAACTACCTTTGTAGGCGAACATACTACGTATTTAAATCTAAACGAATGAGTAAATCTAAACGAATGAGTAAATATACCTACGTTGTGATTTCACCGAATGAAAAATGAAATTTAATTTAGTAAAGTAAAGTAGACCGTTGAAAATGACAATATAATAAAATGGAGTATAATACATAAGGTATAAGTGGGTTAAACATAAGATTAATTTTCTTCTCGTTTGTTTATACCTTTGGGTTCAAGACTTTGACCCCTTTCCTTTTAGGGTACGCTTCCCTGGCTTTGCGTAACGCTCAACAACAACTCATATTGTGTCGGACACGGACTTGTCGTAACGATTGATGCAGCATTTATTACAACTGAAGGAGTTCAATGAGAGATACTAGGTGTAAAGCAGCGCTGTGTTGGCCGAGCAAGAGAGAGAGACCAACAATTTGCTGAAATTGTAAAAGATGCGGCTATGCCGGTTGTTTGCAGTGCAGATCAGTTGTGAAAAAAATGCAACAGGACATTACTCTGACAGAACTTACAGGCATCGATGAAATTATTGAAGTTTTGTCTTAAAGAACCCCTACTTTAATTTAAGAACAAGAACTCTACTATCTGTACCCGGGGGAATTTAAATATAAAATGACGGGGGCTGCTCGTTAGAAACTTTGAAAAGAGTCGCTAAGAGGTACCAAGATCCTGTTTTGTGGGTGTGGCTTGCATTTTTCTCGCT
>JAHPZR010039149.1:7500-12500 GCA_019787425.1 Platygyra sinensis | reverse complement strand
AAAAAGGTCTACTTGCCAAGGACAGTTCAATAGCCCTTTTCACGGTTAATTTTTCTCATTTGCATTACAATGTAATCCAACGTGGATACGAGGCAATTTCGGGCTAAAACTGCAAAATAGCCCGAAATTGCCTCGCATACATGCTAGATTTCATTGTAATGCAAATGAGCAAGGTTAACCGTGAAAAGGGCTATTACGTGCAACTTTGTCTAAGCGTAAAGTCCAATAATGCGTGGAAAAAATCATAGGAAACCGTTATTTTTGTTAATTTCAGTTAGAATTCTACTAAAACAATTAGATTATTCGCTCTCGATTTCTATGAGGCGATAGTTGATTCGGCCTTCGGCCTCATGAACTATCACCTCAGAGAAATCTCGAGCTCATAATCTAATTGTTAAATATATATGACGAGGAATACAGAGAACATAAAACTCGCTAGAATCGCTCCAAAACGCCTCCAGACTCCAATTACCCATTTTATGGAAAATTCAAATCTGAAAGCAAAGACCCACCAGAAGTTAACAAAATTGTGCGTTTTCGTCATTCGAATCACACAAGTCCACTACACATATTTTGGATGATGCATTCCATTTCAATTAAAAGCAGACGTCATGACGATATTTATGCAATTTATGTTAAGGCATTGTTCTCAAGTGATTTTCCTTTGGTGAAGTTTGTACCAGGTACCTGTAGTCAACATTGAGCGACTATCGATACATGTAAAGTTATTACTTAACTGACCTCCCCTTTTTCCCTCGCCATCAGATCAAGGAGATCAATAGCTAAAACGGCAGGAATTAATGTACTGATCTACCCAGGGGCCTTTCGAATCGACTCAAAAGTGCACAGCATGGACGGTGATCATGACATTCCTTTTTGGATGTACAGATCCCAGGGGCCGGGTGGGACATAGAATTGGAAAGGAATGTCGGCCTTTGTATAGAAGATCAGTTTCAGTCAAAGTTCACGTAATGAAAAGCAGCCATCAATCCTGAACTCGTGGCTTTAGTCAGGATGAGGACGAAAAAGCCGGTTATTTAGCTAGACAATCTTACCAGGAGAGGAAATTCCTGTATAAAAAAGAAGGGGATGCTCGTTGAACCTTTAGGGGTTAAGAAAGTAGTTGCAGTGGCCAGCTACTCGTGGCCGAGCGAATAACTCGTATTCATCCAGGTAAACAAACATTTACTCTGTAAAAACTTGAACATCTTAAAAAAATCGAATCTCTGCGTGGTCTGAATGCTTCGAAGTTATTATGCTCTATTCCACGATGGCGGGAACCAAAAATGGCGGAGAAAACTGTACGCACACAAACAAGTGGCGAAACTGCGGCTGCGCAATCTCCAGGCTGCGGCATCAATTAAAATCTTCATGTATTGATCACAAACTGAAACCTACAGCAGTTTTGGTACTTCTTAGGGTGTTCAGACTCAAAAGGTCCACAGTACAGCGGGAGTTTTTGCGGTACCATTTAAGGTATTGGGCCGAAAAAATATGACAGGAGATAATGTGAGGAGCGAGAAAAATGCAAGCCACACCCACAAAACAGGATCTTGGTACCTCTTAGCGACTCTTTTCAAAGTTTCTAACGAGCAGCCCCCGTCATTTTATATTTAAATTCCCCCGGGTACAGATAGTAGAGTTCTTGTTCTTAAATTAAAGTAGGGGTTCTTTAAGACAAAACTTCAATAATTTCATCGATGCCTGTAAGTTCTGTCAGAGTAATGTCCTGTTGCATTTTTTTCACAACTGATCTGCACTGCAAACAACCGGCATAGCCGCATCTTTTACAATTTCAGCAAATTGTTGGTCTCTCTCTCTTGCTCGGCCAACACAGCGCTGCTTTACACCTAGTATCTCTCATTGAACTCCTTCAGTTGTAATAAATGCTGCATCAATCGTTACGACAAGTCCGTGTCCGACACAATATGAGTTGTTGTTGAGCGTTACGCAAAGCCAGGGAAGCGTACCCTAAAAGGAAAGGGGTCAAAGTCTTGAACCCAAAGGTATAAACAAACGAGAAGAAAATTAATCTTATGTTTAACCCACTTATACCTTATGTATTATACTCCATTTTATTATATTGTCATTTTCAACGGTCTACTTTACTTTACTAAATTAAATTTCATTTTTCATTCGGTGAAATCACAACGTAGGTATATTTACTCATTCGTTTAGATTTACTCATTCGTTTAGATTTAAATACGTAGTATGTTCGCCTACAAAGGTAGTTTTGGATTTGATTGAATTATTGAATTATATCCCATCGATCCCATCAAAAGTTTGACGGTCATTTTCTTCTCTTGGAGCGAAAAATATCTATGAAGAACGTCTGCGCGTTGAATACGCCGATCGGCAAAATCACAACGGAGGCATTCATGTATTTGTTTAGAGTTTGATATGTCCAGTGTTTGGCAAAGAGACTTTCCGTTTGAATTTGATTGAACTTGATTGAACTCATCTAATCGAAATTAAATTAAAGTTTGACGGTCATTCGATTCTCTTGCAGTAAAAAATCTTATGAAGAACGTTTGCAAAATCCAGCGGCTTTCGTTTAAAACTGCTGACAAGTAAGTCCTATTTTCGGTCGAGAAAGTAGCTCCTAGTTGAATGCATCCCATCGATATTTTCACGGTACGGTTAGTTAATTCTTTTAGTGTGAAAAGCTGATTAACCTAATCCGAAGCAGGTTGTTGACGGTTATTTAAAATACTTAAAAGCAGTGAAATATAAGCAAAGTTCCCTCTCAATCAACATCTGATAGAAGTTCAGGTAGAGCCGAAGCACTGGTCAGGCAGGATCTCTGACAAATAACTTGCTTCCTTTTCAAAATAACGTCTGTACAGAAGCGCAACAAACACCTCCCTAGACAGTAATACCGTGCGGCTTGGGTTGGCATGCATAGACGCGTGACCAGCCGTAACCAGGGTACTTTCTCGAGGTAGAGAGAGGGTCCGGGAACGAGGTGGATGCGCACCCGCTCTGGCATTCATTGAGCTGAGTTGTGATCAAGGTAAGAAAAGCGTAATTTTCATCTGCTTTTGTAAGTGTTATTTGTTTTTATTTCATCTGTTGATGCTACATGACTGATGAGTGTCTCGAATTCCGCTTTGCTTGGTTAATTCGTGCACGTCCTTGATGACAAGCCGGACAAACTGGTGCTTTGCTGGCAACAGAATATTGGATTGCGAGAGTTCGATGGCAGAGTGGAATTGTTTAGTCGTCCTTTGCATGAAGTAGTTTCGTGATGTCACTAAATCGGTTTACTTCGATCACTTGATCAATTCTCTTCTCTGGTGGAGCGATCGAAGTGTTAACTGACTAGCGAGTGTGTGACAGATGGTGACGGTTTTTTACGGCTTCTTGTAAGACCACGTCATTTTCTTGTTGTGTCGGTCTTATTTAGGGCCATGCGGATTCCGGTAGGTAAAGAAACGATGTACCATTCCACCAAGTCGTATTGGTGGAAAGTTCCTTTGCACTCAATTCACAAGAGGGAATGTCTGCAGGATTCAGATCACCAGGGCAATTTCTCTATGTGTCTGGTGATATAAAACTTCGTCTACACGATTTTCCACATTCTCATGCTAAAAGAACAGTTCCTAGGGGTTCCAAACGCGGGATTGACTGCTTCTTTAGCGGTGCTACTCTTGATTTTGAAGAAACCAGGCGAACGTAGAGAGAGTAGAGAGAGCACGTGTAAACAACCGCTGCGTACGCGCGACGAGAAGCGTCGCTAAACCCATGAAGATCAACTTTCACTAGACTTGACTTGAAATAGCAACGGGGAATTCGAACACTGCTAAGGAACTTCAGTTCGTCAAGTAGTGTCTCAAACTTGAGCAGACTTCCTTGTAATTCTCCATCCCAGTCGATTCTTTCGAGGCATAGTTCTTGAAACAAAGTCCTCATTTCAATCGTGAAAGGTGTCGGAAATCCTATCAGGTCGAAATTCTTGACTGCCAATTTGAGAACTAGACGCTTCATTGCCGGTTGGGAGCTGCCGTAATTGTACAAATCAGTACTTAGTTTAGTTCCAGAACTTTATCAATTTCGTTTTAAGATTCAAAATTTCAAGGCGTAGTGGACGCTTTCGCGTATGACTCGTCGTCCTACGTCGTTGACTTCCGCAATCTTCAGTAGCTTTCAACAAGCCGTGCGAGTTGGAGCTACACTTCCGAAGACCTTGGGACATGATTTGTTTTGCTTTCTTGAAAACGGCAAGTGCTCTCTGGTCGTGTTCTTACCCGGTGATCAAAACGTCAACGTACAGGGACTTCTCCAGTAATTCGGCTATTTCGGGTTCGCTCTGCTTGTATCTTTAATAGATGATGAGCAATAGTCGCGCCAAGAATCAAACGTGACGGTCGCAGACCGAAGACAAGTCGGTTAAATCGATACTCCATATTTCTGGTTTGAATGCAAACGGATCTTCCAACCATAAGAATCGGAGCATGTCCCTATCTTCGGACTTGATATCCACGGTAAGAAATGCTTTCTCGATGTCTGCCGTCAGACCAATGCCGGGCGTTCTAGCGAAACTTAGTTAACATGTCGAAGATACGCGTACGAGGGATGAAATTGCCTCTGATTTGTAAGCAGTCGTTTAAAGATCGTCCCTTTTTTGGAATTCTTGGCTGAACCCGGCCATGGCACACGATGCGAACCATGTTTGTTTCGAGGTCCTTTCGGACAACAGCGTGATGGAGTGAGTAATGAGTGCCCTTCGCTTTGAGTTCGGTTTCACTGTTTGATTTTGTCACTCTTTCGATGATTCCGTTTCTTTGTTGATCTTGAATAATTTTGTAGTACTTGCTCAACAAATTCTAATCCTTTTTCAGTTTGTAATGTAATGATCGTAGACGTGTTTCGAACATTCCATAGTTATTAGACAGGGGCATACAATCCTCCTTCCACGGCAATCCGACTTCGTCAGTAGTGACGACCGTTGAAGGGGATTTCTTCGTTTCGCTTGACCTTCGTTGGCAATTGACTTTCGC
>JAHPZR010039149.1:0-2500 GCA_019787425.1 Platygyra sinensis | reverse complement strand
TATTGAGGAGGAATTGAACACGACCCACGTGTCCTCTGTTTATTTTTATGCGGTGATAATGATAAAAATTAAAATACACTAAATACGTGCCCATGGCGAAATAATGGAACAAAAAGTATTGATATAAATAGAAGGAAACGACCAGTTCTCCGCAAGGATGGCAGTTCTGTTTTGCAAGGCCTTAATATCGGCTTAGAAAAGGAAAGGGGGGAAAAACGGAAAAAAAGTTATTACAAAACGGGTTATTTCGTTTTTTGTTGAGCGGACGAAACATTTTTCGTTGCGGCTTAGAGTGACTCTTACGCTGAACAGCATTTTTTTTTTTTTTTTTAATTTCTTACCGATGAGAAAAGGTATCAAAACGCAGAAAGACATCTCTTTTATTGATATATATAAGCGAGATAGTTTAGGCAATAAAACCTTGGGCCCCCCCCCCCCCCAAATAGAATTCTATATGGGCCCTATATTTCACCGGTGTAAAAAAAAGCGATAACGCTCCAATTCAGGGTTTTTTGTCGTTTCTATAGCCGTCGTTCACATTATGACATGACAAATATAACCAATCCACCGATTCATGATAGAAATCACTAAGCCAATCAGAGCCTCTAAGCACTTCTAATGGCCTTCGCGACAGACAGCCGCGGGCTTGAATATCAGACGTCCGGCATTGAAGTCTGTTGCTGGGGGGGTTCTCGATAACATAGGCCTTCGGCTTACCCGCTTGAACTGCACTTTTACGCCGCCGAAAAAACAAGCAATGGACAATATAGCTTTTTACACAAAATAATCTTGAGCTGCCTAGACACTTCTAGTTAGAGAATCAAGTCGGGCCATATCAAGGATAACCCGAGGAAGTCAAAATTTAAACCTACAGAAAGCCAACAACATTCAAGGCGGAGGAAACATTCAAAATTCTTAAACAGTGTAAAAGCTCAACAGATGCCCGAATTCTGTCTTTTGCCCACAGCGCGAAACCGTCGCCAGGACATGATGGGAATCTCGACGAGTAACAACTATGGACAAACGAAAAAAGATTACTCACTATCGGTATTTAGCGAATTCTCCCCGATTATATCGTAAGCTTGTCAGCGCGCGCACTCCGTTGCTACTGCCTAGATCGGCGCACATGGAAAGAGCAGGATCTTGTTTTTCTCATTACGCCATCGGTCATTCGACATCTACGTACCTCAGCGTTCTGCAATGCCGAAACTTATCTGGTTGCCGCCGGACAAAAAAGCTAACACAGCTGATGTAATTGGTGGTGTTAATTCTCGCTATATCATTACCAACAAAACAGTACAGATATACAGCATCAGAACAGCTAGCTTTGGTACGCGCATTTTTATTCACCGCGTTGCAAAACTTTGAAAACTCACTCGTTCGCTGCGCTCCACTCGGTTCGTTTTTGACAAAGTTTTTTTTTTTTGCTTTAATTACTCGGGGAATAAAAAAGAAATAAAAATCCGTACGTCGCACATTTCTATGAAGTAATCTATATACTGCATGGCTGGTCGAAAGTAGAGAACCAATAAAAAAAAGAGGAATCTATAGGAACATGAGCACTATGAACTGACGATTACTTACTTTGGTGATCGGACAATGGCACTTTCCTTATAATTGCCTAAATCTTCTCGGACGAAGACAACTCGGTCTCACGGACCGATAACTTTGTGAATGTTAATATTGACACAGTGTTACATCTCCCTCATGTACTTCTCTCTTACTGTTACGCTTTTTGCAATGCCAGTGGGATTTAACTTTAACTAACCCTTCGGATTAAAACCTTCAAGCTCCGACGAAGGGCATCAAAATTTTCACTGTCTTCAGAAATGATCTATTTTTTTTCCAAGGTTGTTGAGTGGCTCATAGCAACCTTTTACTGTACCCTAGTCTGCAATTTTTGTAACCGGACGTCCGCCAGTCTGCATCTTTTGCACTGACCGTTTGGGATCTGCGGTTGGTTCACTGGGGGTTTGGTCATTCGTTCTTTCGGTATTTCACGATTTGACTCGCTTCCCTTGTTTCGTCGACTCTAGCTCGTCAGCAAGCTGTTTGTAGATCTTCCAGAGCTTCTTCAATTTATTCCAAAACGGTTCGTCGCTCGTTCCGTTCTCTGGCCACTCTAACACGGACTGCTTCGGGAAGTTAGACATAATGTTCTCTTTCTCTTTCTTCCGGAATCAGGAAAACTGCAATAATTGATCAGAACTTAACGCCCAGGGCAGACAAAGCCTTCCGAACAGACAAGCTAATTTTAATGCATCACAATATCTACAGTAATAAAGCGATTGGCCCGGTTACTTATGTCCCAAAAGACACTTCTACATTTTGCGAGGCTGATACAGAAGAACCGGTCCCTTCAGTTTATTTGATAATGTCCGTGCCCACAAATCTACTATTAAAAAAATTTGAATAGACTTTGGTTTGCACTCTCAAAATGAGCCCGAAGATTCTTGCAACGGAGACGTGTTCATTGGGAGTTAGGGAAAAGTGATCTACT
>JAHPZR010039148.1:0-10272 GCA_019787425.1 Platygyra sinensis | reverse complement strand
GTCCCACCCAGGGTGCTCCCAGAAAATATGGGAGAGGGCGTGCGGCCCGCTTCCCAAAACTCTTACCCTATTTATGACCAAACTCCTGACTAAAAATTCGAAACCCTATTTATGACCTGACAATTACATCAAAATCCTGTTTCAGACCTGCGTTTAATTAGCTACCGAGTTTAGACCAATGTTAAATTACCGTAAACATAATTTGTGAAGGCCCTTTGTTGATTTTCTTTTCGATAATCATCAAAAAGTGGCTTTTTTAAAGACATAACCATATCAAAAGTACAAAAATCATACCATATTTATGACCAAAATGGCCAAAATCAGCTAAAATCGATACCCCATTTATGATCAAAAGGGCTAAAAAACCCTACCCTTTTCGGCCGCAGACATATAAAAGATTATTTCCCCGGGCTCTTCCATGAATGATAAAACAAAAAGTAATTGCCACATTGACTGATTTACCAACGGCGTTACACGACATTGAACTAAGTCATATTGAACCTAGCCTCTTTTGAAGTTGCCAAAACTTCGATGTTAAAAATTGGGGAAATGATTCACAGAAAAAAGTTAATCTCATTACAACATTTTCGGGGAACTGTTCGGAATGACTAATAAAGGGACTCTTGTACTTCAATACGTTTTTGGAAGCTGGATTACACACGGTTACCGTTAAATGAGGAGGATTGCGAAATTTTTGCTGCCACGAGATATTTTTAGCTCGATGATCGCCTTTTTATGTATTTGGCGTGCAGTGCCTAAAGCCAGTCAAAAATTTCATGATCTAATTAACGTTTTGCCAAAAGTGACAAAACCCTTATCCTTTCCTTGATATAAAATTTCAAACGTTTACCGCTCTTTTGTCCTTGAAGTGGAAACGTCCTGCGGTCATTTAAATATTACCTTAATTGGCTGTCAAAGCGATTAATAGAGTCCGGATGTTAGCATCATAATATTTAGTGGCTAGGGCTGTCATGTGGGCGTCTCAATTCACTGTCCTTCTGTAGATCACATCTTTATGGCATCGTTTACTATAAGCGCAATCTTGGGAAACTCGGCTCCAAAACAAGACAACCCAACACCTTCTGGTAAACACAGTGTGTATGACGAGTCACAAACAGACACTGCGGAGACAGGTTCGTGGCACGCCATCCATTTCTGACAGAGGAAATAATTGCTTGTATCATTCGCTTGTTGTTGTATCTTAACGCCATCAAAATGGTGTTTAGAAGTCGTCCAAAGTCATCTTCACATTGTTAATCGAATTTCTGATTTCTTTCTTGTAAATGTAGAAAAAGGAGAGGTCGTTCATGGAAAAGTAGACAGAAGTGGCTGCTCAACAAGCCGTGATGATGTTCACCTCAACAAGACGCGCAGGAGGCGAACCGCTTTCACGAGTACTCAGTTACAGTCTCTGGAAGAAATGTTTCATGATAAGAAATATTTAACAATCACTGAAAGAAACAA
This sequence comes from Platygyra sinensis, assembly GCA_019787425.1. Taxonomy (NCBI): domain Eukaryota; kingdom Metazoa; phylum Cnidaria; class Anthozoa; order Scleractinia; family Merulinidae; genus Platygyra; species Platygyra sinensis. Next base: position 8,808 of record JAHPZR010039148.1, on the reverse strand, counting down.
CTTAGCCAAGAGCCTTCGCCTTTCTGACACCCAAATTAAAACATGGTTTCAGAACCGGCGGACAAAATGGAAAAAACAAACGGCGCCTGACTTTGAAGCGAGCTTGCGGTTGGAGGAAATGAGCGCTGTGTTTAGTCACATGCAGACCGGTGTTCCTTGCTGCGGACGAGACCTAACAAGCCATCTTCACCCTACTTTACAGATACAAAACTATAATATGGTACGGAGTTTGTATCCTTCGTCAAACCTCCAAGTTGTTTACGCAAACTTACAACCATTTTCGGCGACCTGTGGGTTCAGTGGTTGAATTCATACTTTCACTTCGGTGTCAACATTTGGAAAATCGTAAGTTAATGCCAAACTGATGATAGCAGATGATACTGCGACTCAGAGGTTCTTTCTTGACAAACTATCCGTGAATTTGGGCATATTTGTCTAGACAGTTTGGGACAGTTTGGGGCTTTTTCAACAGATTTAAGCTGAATCGCAAGAAGTCCGAGAACGATTAGCAAGCTATAAATACACATTTATTCATTCTACGAAGTAAAGCAAACTACGGTATGATGGAAGTCAAACTTAATAAATACAGAAAACGGAATGTTGACTTGACCGCTCTGGATAAGCCCCGAGCATTAGATTAATTTGGTATATTTACTTTATGGCAACACATGGATAGAGTTAGAAAATATGTTCCGCTCAGGATAGCATCACGGATTTTAATGACAGACAAAAATCTCCACCCAGGAAGACAAAAGAATGCTCAGTTTGTTTCTAACAGGATGCACAGTCTTTGGAGCCAAATTTACAAATTTGTGGTTTAATTAATTCTCTTTCCTTGAGTACCGTTTTCTTAAATGTGCCCATAAGTTAAGATTAAAAATCAATTGTCCATTGCAAAGAATTCTCCTCACAAATGGAGGGTGGAAGTGGAGTAGTAAAGCGTCACCGATTTTTCGCCATCTTATTCATCAACAACTGTGTAGATTTTACTGAATATTCATCATATTTAGCGTAAGCCTTACGATCGTAAGCTGAGCATGTTTTGTTACCGTTTGATAATTTTACCATGAAGCACAACACTCGGTTAAGAATACAACTTCACTAACCGAAGGAACTGTAACATACAGTTGTTAAGAACTTCACCATGAAACGTCAGATTTGTCGGTTGTGCCGATCTATCTTAATCTGTTTTTTCTCGACTTACTCTACTCGGTCTTCATTGCTAAATACTAGTTATTTTACTTCCATCGAAAACTATTCTTATAGCTGATGAGCGATTGATCTAACCTAGCGCACTATTTCATTCACTCTTACTTTTTCATACATAAATTGTCGTCATTGCAAACAGGAATGCTTTCGAGAAAAAAGCCTACCTGATGCTTATTTATTGCATAATTAATACTGATGATAATATGTATTTAGTTTTATTATTTTATAAGTGTAAATTAGTAAATAAATGAATTTGATGAATGGGTTGTAGTATGCGTGGCTTGTGAAAGTAACGGCAATATTGCGTGAGGAATCCTGAACTCCAATCTTATGCCAGATATATCTCTAGGCGATGTAGCGTCTCCCCCTTTTTTCGTTGATAGCATATATCTACAAATAGCTACAAAATACTCTTGATTACAGTCTAAAATACAGTAATAATAATAATAACAAATTTTTTTTTCTGAACTCTTTTCACATTCCTTATTGGGTCTGGTTCTTTTCTCTTCCGGGATTCATTCGAATGTTGGTCTCTTGCCCGCCAGTGGCAGAACCAAGAGGTCGGGCCACTTTTTTCAAAATTAGAAATTAGAAAGTGTAACTTCGTTTGCTTAGACTGTTCTGACGAGGATCAAATAGGAATGACAATTGTCTTTGAGGACAATCGAGAAACCGAGTTATACAAAAGAAGAAAAGGATTGATTCTTATTTTCTCTTGGTACATTCATGCAGTGATTTCCTTTAACATTCATTCCTTGTACATAATTTCTGAATGGATTTTCCCATATAAGACTTGAGATTTGGTGTCCAATCTCATTTTTAGTGGTTTTATGAATTTACCCAGTATAATAAGAATATAAATCAATGATGCCAGGGTGTAAATGAACTACATTCTTGTTATCAACTTTGTGCTTTTTTCACATTCATTGTTTCCTATTTTTGTATTGTGGCTTGCTCACCAATTCAACAGTGGGATGATGTTTCGTGCACAGTTGTGCCGTAATTTAGGCACTACAAAATACCCCGAGAAGATAATTAATTTCTAAACATGATGCAAAATGAGAGCGTTTCAGAATAAGTTTTGTTATGGTCGAAATGTAATCGATTCATTTTTGTTTCAGTCAACCCTTGTTAAGCATTGTGATTTATTGTGACATCTTTATTATCAGGGACCACGATTACTCAGTTCCTTGGCAAGTTCGTTCTCTCACAGCCCTCACCCGAGCGGTTTACCTTGATTGAGCAATTCATCTAGTTAGCGGGCCTCTTCCCGTTATCAGATCTTGCTAATTCTTCGAGTCGAGGTTGCTTTGGCAGAAACCAAGAGCATGCTTTGATATCTTGTCAGGGCTAACAAATAGTGAGTGTAGCACCCGGAGATCGGAGCCTCAGCGTCCACGTCAGCAGTCGAAAGTTCAAAAGACTGCAAAAACCGCCAAACAGATGTACTGTTGTCGGTCTGCGGACCCGTTGCCTACTTTGGATCGCTTCCTAACTGTTTCATGAATAACACTTTGTAGAAAATAACCCCTAGAACGAAATAGAAATCTGGGACAAAACATATTATATGGCTTATGTCTTACACCGTGTGCATCGAGTGGCCCACCGTTCAACATCGTTTTTTCAGTTGATTTCATCAGTTTTGCGTATGTTTGCTCTGTGGCTATTGGTGATATTAATGGTCCATGTGACTTTAAGGTTTTAACATAAACTCCGAAATGTCATTTTAATTTTATTTATTCGCTAAAATGAAACAAAGAATGAGTAAGAATAGCCTGAATAAAACTTGTTTAACGTGGGGGGGGAGGGGGGGGGGGGGGGGTCCCTCAAACTTTTTCAGGAGATTACCAAAAAACGGTTCAAAAAAAATTTTTTTAATTTGCGAGAATGTGAAACTTTTAGCTATCATTGGTCGTCGTCTGTAGGTTTTTTACCTCTAAGTAACTCTAAGTGACAAAGTTTAGAAATAATTCTCCATTCATATTAATCCTCGTGCTTTTACTGCTGAGGACTGCTAAGTCAAGGATTGGCCTCGCCAAGTTTCACAAACGTAAAGGTTTTAATACGATTTTGAGGAGCTGCATTGAAAAAAGTTGACTCAGACAAGCAAAGACCTGAAGGCTTCTTAGTGTTGATACCAGGCGGGTAAAAAAAAATCGAATTAAAGAAACTAATAAGTGATATTGGAGAATGAAAATGAAGAGAAGGAACAAGGGGCGAATAACAAACAAATACGCGGGTGCAGATTCCGCTGTTTGCTTAATTTGCATATATTTTTCTGAAGGTCAAAATTTGATATGTTGTGGTAAATGGCATCAGAACACGTATGATCTCTTATTGTTAATTTCATTCTTAGCTTTACGACGCGCCTCTTTGAGCTGATTTGGTGCCTAAATTATAATAATCTATTCTCAAGAACATATTTGTTAATTTGCAAGGTGAGGGTAACAAAACGACGTCAATTGTTTGATGAGTGAGTGGTGTTATGCTGTGTACTCCTCGTATCAAATGTCTAAAATGTGTCTGGTTTTAAACAACTGGCCGGTAAGTAAATCGGTATACAAGGCTTTTAAATTCTTTCGCAGCGTTAGCCTGGCAATACAATAATACCCCATGCAGGTAGGTAAGAAAACATATTTGACCTCGGGTGGGATTGAAATTAATTGGCGACCTCCGGAATTTCAAGTTCCACAGGGGACTGGATGCCAAGGACCCGGGCAAAAGTGACATGTTGTGCGAGCTAGAATAGATGCCGACCAACAAAGGAATCAAGGGGGAAACGAAAGGAAAGACATGGTTACCATCGTACTTGGGTTATTTCTACAAAGTGTTATTATGAAACAGTTAGGAAGCGATCCAAAGTAGGCAACGGGTCCGCAGACCGACAACAGTACATCTGTTTGGCGGTTTTTGCAGTCTTTTGAACTTTCGACTGCTGACGTGGACGCTGAGGCTCCGATCTCCGGGTGCTACACTCACTATTTGTTAGCCCTGACAAGATATCAAAGCATGCTCTTGGTTTCTGCCAAAGCAACCTCGACTCGAAGAATTAGCAAGATCTGATAACGGGAAGAGGCCCGCTAACTAGATGAATTGCTCAATCAAGGTAAACCGCTCGGGTGAGGGCTGTGAGAGAACGAACTTGCCAAGGAACTGAGTAATCGTGGTCCCTGATAATAAAGATGTCACAATAAATCACAATGCTTAACAAGGGTTGACTGAAACAAAAATGAATCGATTACATTTCGACCATAACAAAACTTATTCTGAAACGCTCTCATTTTGCATCATGTTTAGAAATTAATTATCTTCTCGGGGTATTTTGTAGTGCCTAAATTACGGCACAACTGTGCACGAAACATCATCCCACTGTTGAATTGGTGAGCAAGCCACAATACAAAAATAGGAAACAATGAATGTGAAAAAAGCACAAAGTTGATAACAAGAATGTAGTTCATTTACACCCTGGCATCATTGATTTATATTCTTATTATACTGGGTAAATTCATAAAACCACTAAAAATGAGATTGGACACCAAATCTCAAGTCTTATATGGGAAAATCCATTCAGAAATTATGTACAAGGAATGAATGTTAAAGGAAATCACTGCATGAATGTACCAAGAGAAAATAAGAATCAATCCTTTTCTTCTTTTGTATAACTCGGTTTCTCGATTGTCCTCAAAGACAATTGTCATTCCTATTTGATCCTCGTCAGAACAGTCTAAGCAAACGAAGTTACACTTTCTAATTTCTAATTTTGAAAAAAGTGGCCCGACCTCTTGGTTCTGCCACTGGCGGGCAAGAGACCAACATTCGAATGAATCCCGGAAGAGAAAAGAACCAGACCCAATAAGGAATGTGAAAAGAGTTCAGAAAAAAAAATTTGTTATTATTATTATTACTGTATTTTAGACTGTAATCAAGAGTATTTTGTAGCTATTTGTAGATATATGCTATCAACGAAAAAAGGGGGAGACGCTACATCGCCTAGAGATATATCTGGCATAAGATTGGAGTTCAGGATTCCTCACGCAATATTGCCGTTACTTTCACAAGCCACGCATACTACAACCCATTCATCAAATTCATTTATTTACTAATTTACACTTATAAAATAATAAAACTAAATACATATTATCATCAGTATTAATTATGCAATAAATAAGCATCAGGTAGGCTTTTTTCTCGAAAGCATTCCTGTTTGCAATGACGACAATTTATGTATGAAAAAGTAAGAGTGAATGAAATAGTGCGCTAGGTTAGATCAATCGCTCATCAGCTATAAGAATAGTTTTCGATGGAAGTAAAATAACTAGTATTTAGCAATGAAGACCGAGTAGAGTAAGTCGAGAAAAAACAGATTAAGATAGATCGGCACAACCGACAAATCTGACGTTTCATGGTGAAGTTCTTAACAACTGTATGTTACAGTTCCTTCGGTTAGTGAAGTTGTATTCTTAACCGAGTGTTGTGCTTCATGGTAAAATTATCAAACGGTAACAAAACATGCTCAGCTTACGATCGTAAGGCTTACGCTAAATATGATGAATATTCAGTAAAATCTACACAGTTGTTGATGAATAAGATGGCGAAAAATCGGTGACGCTTTACTACTCCACTTCCACCCTCCATTTGTGAGGAGAATTCTTTGCAATGGACAATTGATTTTTAATCTTAACTTATGGGCACATTTAAGAAAACGGTACTCAAGGAAAGAGAATTAATTAAACCACAAATTTGTAAATTTGGCTCCAAAGACTGTGCATCCTGTTAGAAACAAACTGAGCATTCTTTTGTCTTCCTGGGTGGAGATTTTGTCTGTCATTAAAATCCGTGATGCTATCCTGAGCGGAACATATTTTCTAACTCTATCCATGTGTTGCCATAAAGTAAATATACCAAATTAATCTAATGCTCGGGGCTTATCCAGAGCGGTCAAGTCAACATTCCGTTTTCTGTATTTATTAAGTTTGACTTCCATCATACCGTAGTTTGCTTTACTTCGTAGAATGAATAAATGTGTATTTATAGCTTGCTAATCGTTCTCGGACTTCTTGCGATTCAGCTTAAATCTGTTGAAAAAGCCCCAAACTGTCCCAAACTGTCTAGACAAATATGCCCAAATTCACGGATAGTTTGTCAAGAAAGAACCTCTGAGTCGCAGTATCATCTGCTATCATCAGTTTGGCATTAACTTACGATTTTCCAAATGTTGACACCGAAGTGAAAGTATGAATTCAACCACTGAACCCACAGGTCGCCGAAAATGGTTGTAAGTTTGCGTAAACAACTTGGAGGTTTGACGAAGGATACAAACTCCGTACCATATTATAGTTTTGTATCTGTAAAGTAGGGTGAAGATGGCTTGTTAGGTCTCGTCCGCAGCAAGGAACACCGGTCTGCATGTGACTAAACACAGCGCTCATTTCCTCCAACCGCAAGCTCGCTTCAAAGTCAGGCGCCGTTTGTTTTTTCCATTTTGTCCGCCGGTTCTGAAACCATGTTTTAATTTGGGTGTCAGAAAGGCGAAGGCTCTTGGCTAAGTTGTTTCTTTCAGTGATTGTTAAATATTTCTTATCATGAAACATTTCTTCCAGAGACTGTAACTGAGTACTCGTGAAAGCGGTTCGCCTCCTGCGCGTCTTGTTGAGGTGAACATCATCACGGCTTGTTGAGCAGCCACTTCTGTCTACTTTTCCATGAACGACCTCTCCTTTTTCTACATTTACAAGAAAGAAATCAGAAATTCGATTAACAATGTGAAGATGACTTTGGACGACTTCTAAACACCATTTTGATGGCGTTAAGATACAACAACAAGCGAATGATACAAGCAATTATTTCCTCTGTCAGAAATGGATGGCGTGCCACGAACCTGTCTCCGCAGTGTCTGTTTGTGACTCGTCATACACACTGTGTTTACCAGAAGGTGTTGGGTTGTCTTGTTTTGGAGCCGAGTTTCCCAAGATTGCGCTTATAGTAAACGATGCCATAAAGATGTGATCTACAGAAGGACAGTGAATTGAGACGCCCACATGACAGCCCTAGCCACTAAATATTATGATGCTAACATCCGGACTCTATTAATCGCTTTGACAGCCAATTAAGGTAATATTTAAATGACCGCAGGACGTTTCCACTTCAAGGACAAAAGAGCGGTAAACGTTTGAAATTTTATATCAAGGAAAGGATAAGGGTTTTGTCACTTTTGGCAAAACGTTAATTAGATCATGAAATTTTTGACTGGCTTTAGGCACTGCACGCCAAATACATAAAAAGGCGATCATCGAGCTAAAAATATCTCGTGGCAGCAAAAATTTCGCAATCCTCCTCATTTAACGGTAACCGTGTGTAATCCAGCTTCCAAAAACGTATTGAAGTACAAGAGTCCCTTTATTAGTCATTCCGAACAGTTCCCCGAAAATGTTGTAATGAGATTAACTTTTTTCTGTGAATCATTTCCCCAATTTTTAACATCGAAGTTTTGGCAACTTCAAAAGAGGCTAGGTTCAATATGACTTAGTTCAATGTCGTGTAACGCCGTTGGTAAATCAGTCAATGTGGCAATTACTTTTTGTTTTATCATTCATGGAAGAGCCCGGGGAAATAATCTTTTATATGTCTGCGGCCGAAAAGGGTAGGGTTTTTTAGCCCTTTTGATCATAAATGGGGTATCGATTTTAGCTGATTTTGGCCATTTTGGTCATAAATATGGTATGATTTTTGTACTTTTGATATGGTTATGTCTTTAAAAAAGCCACTTTTTGATGATTATCGAAAAGAAAATCAACAAAGGGCCTTCACAAATTATGTTTACGGTAATTTAACATTGGTCTAAACTCGGTAGCTAATTAAACGCAGGTCTGAAACAGGATTTTGATGTAATTGTCAGGTCATAAATAGGGTTTCGAATTTTTAGTCAGGAGTTTGGTCATAAATAGGGTAAGAGTTTTGGGAAGCGGGCCGCACGCCCTCTCCCATATTTTCTGGGAGCACCCTGGGTGGGACGGTTCCTGTATTAATTAACACCGGACTAACTGATTCAAACGGTTAAAAGCCTCCCGGGGGAGGAGTACTCCCCAAAGCTTTTTTGGGGGCGGGGGGTGTACGGTCCGAATCTTGAAACCTGTACCCTCCCTATTTCAGACTAAAATCTGTGATTTTCTATGACCCTTCTCAAACCTGGGAGAAAAATTGTTACCCAATTTCAGACTTCTAAATTAGTAAACAGCTCTGATACATGACCGCAGCTAAACAGAATTAACGATTTGAGAAGGTCTACTAATTTGGCAATTTTGATGCGGAAGAAACAGTTCCTTGCAAAACAAAATACTCAATAACAACCAGAGTGAAAAACATAATCTATCATGACAGAGCAAAATGGTTCAATCAAAATCTCCGTTCAAAAGCCTTATCCTTTGGGGCCTCAAATACCAACATTAATTAATAGGTTTATTAAATTTAAATTTTTTTTTTCTTTAATAGTCATCCATCACGTGTTTTTAATATGAATGTAATTAGTCATTTTAAAATTATTCTATTTCCATTTCAATCGATGTAAATTAATTAATAAATTTATTGTAAAGATTGTAGTAT
>JAHPZR010039147.1:20000-33965 GCA_019787425.1 Platygyra sinensis | reverse complement strand
TACAGCATTCATAACGACGTTTTAAAGTCGTTCAGTGCCCTCAATCGATGCTTTTTTCCGTTCTCAAATTTTGTCATACTTTTGATTAATCGGTATTAAAGAGGACATCTTTCGTCTTAATTCCAGTCTGTAATCATACTTGTATAAACATCGACTCCCCGCTGCAGATCCTCCGATTTGTAATCACATCGTATGATTACAGACCGAATTGGACTCCCACTGCAGTCCTATTACCATTACTATCTTTACCAACCAGCACCAGGATTTCAATGTAAGAGATCCCCAAGAAATTCCTTCAACCCCAAACCATTTTGCTGAAATTAGGACGTTCAAGGAGGTCAAAAATGTTTGCCTTCCTCCCTCTACTGACTAAGAAAGCGCACACCTCCACTCTGACCCCTACCTTACTCAATTTTGTGCATGCTATTTTATCAAAATAAGGTTGATCATACTCACCGAAAATGTCGACAGAAGCAACTGCAGCAGAGAGTGTGAATTTCTGGACGATTCTGCAGAGAGAAAGCGTTTTACTTCTAAAACAAGGATTATTTATATGTTTGCATCGTTGAGCTTAAGTTATCCTTAAACCTGTCAAAGCTTTAACAAACTCTTCAGTTTAATTCCTTGAATATTCGGGTCTTTGAGTGAAATAGGCTCCATTTTTTGTTTTTCGGCACCTAGCACGTCATGTAACAGTAAACGAGCATGCATGCGATACGCACAAGTCATTTTTGAAGTTGACCGCTGGGTTTCGCTGGGCAACTTGGAACCAAAAACTTCCGCCAACAAGACGAGGACATCATCGGGGGGGGGACAACAACAAAGTGAAAATTGCCTGAACGAGAGAGAAAGTTCCTGATAATCCTTCATCCACTACGTGTTCTGAGCAAACGGAAGAACCTACTGCAAGTGAGTTAACAATGGCAACAGGATATTTCTACCCTTTAGAAAGTCGAATGAGATGTTCTGTTCTTGTATTTCAGGTTCGATCGCTTGGTACTCTTGCCATTTCTTCATCGTTGTTCGTCGCTAGCTTTGCGCCTGATTGTTGTTTTACATTCGTCACTAACGTATTTGGAGACTACAGGTATGTCACGAAACCATCGAATTTCAGTACAAATCTAATGAAACTCATAAATTGGATTTAACGGAGCGTTTTTACTTACGTTTCTACGTTGACATCATTCGTATTCGAAATGTTCGTCGATTCAATTCATTAAGCTTATAGTTTTTAACTTTTAGTTAATAGTTTTCACTACATGTAATTATTTGTTTTTCGTGCTGGCTATGCAGCTACTTTAATGTGTTCTTTTTACGTTTCTTACCGTAAACTGTTTAGTATCTGAGTAACGAAATCATTTCGATCAATTACATGGTGGTAGATTTTCACTAAATCTTTTCGCGAAATATCGTGATGACTCGTGGAATTTATGTTCGACATGTTTATAGTACGCAATCAATAAGTTTATACTATTGCTGATGTCACCATACCAACATAAAAGAACGTGTTTTGTAATCATTTTCGTAGGCCGCTTAACTTTCTGAACTTTTTCGTTTGCACACGTTTCAGTGCATTTTTTATGTTTAATCATTCAATCTTGTTGGTAATTCTGTCTGCATTATGAGTGTAATTACTAACTCTGGCTGTTTGTAAAGCTATATGGTTTGTAAACGGTGTCTGCTATTTGTTCATATTTAGGGTATAATATTTGGTGACAAATATTTTCCAAATCACACGGTGTGTTTGTCTTAATTGATTTTATTAGAGGTTTGAAATTTTTTAAAATTGTTTTCAGTACTGGGGCATTTTGTTTCCTCTGCCTTTGTTTCTATTTTTTGCAAAGCTATATTGATAAGTTATGCGGTCATTGCACAGTCAATCTTTTTGTAAACACATCTGCCGGTTTCGCCTATGGGCAGGCGAGTGTGCCCCACCCATTTTCCCCACATCGACTAGCTAGTGATAGAGTGGCTTACATGACATGTTCTCTTTCTCTTACGGGGAGAAAAAAAGACAACATAATGCGCCAGAGTGAAACAAAACCACACAAAACATGTTTATTTTCTCATTCTTTAATCCATTGATGGTACTGCGAACTTGAAATAGAAAGTTAGAATGAGTTCGGGGTACGAACGTGTGGAGGTGAACTCACCTTGGATGTCATTCTTCAAACACGGCACTAACAAAGTTAACCAATGTTTCCTTATTTATAATGCCGTGTTTATATACAGGGAATCCCTGTTATTTCCACCCCCATTCATAAGGCCACCTCATTATTGCGCTACCTTTATTCTGGTCTGAACAAGGCCGTGGTCCATTCCATTTTCTTATTCACAAACCCACTTGGCCACCTTTGTTAATGATACTCTGGGTGTATTATTATAACCCATGGAGTGTAGAGAACCATTCAAAAAAGTATACCATTGACTTAATGGTTTTCCACCTAACTACCTGTTAGATTCCTTTAATTTATCAATTTGATTTTTATCGAGCTCATAGTCTAAATGAGAGGCTTAGACCACCCAATATTATCTTGTCAGGTGAAGAAGCTACGCTATGTGTTTTTGTTATATTTGTTAGAGTTTTTTTTTGGTCTTGATAAGGAAAAGTTTCTTTGTTTCATATTAACCAAATGATTATTTGATTTGCCATACGTAAAGTACATTTCATCCCTTAACAACTCAATTTTTTTCGAGATGTATGAAGAAGTGGCTTCTTTGACAACTCTTTGGATTAGCAGCAGTCTTTACATTACCAAAGGAGATTTAGTGAGTGTATTTACGTACAGATGCTAACACAGACCTTTTCTCTGGTAATGTGAAATGCCTTTAAAACGGACATATGGTAGTAACAGTCTTTGGATAAAAACTGACTGCCTCTCAAGAAACCAAGTATCAACAATGGCATTTTAAGTTCCGGCATGTCTCACACTAGTGCTATCGAGTACAACCTGCAGACAACAATGTAGGCTGAGCAAGGTGCAAGTAATCACACAACCGCTGGATTAAATTGCTGATCTAGATAGGATAAGACCATGGTTGAAGAAAATATGGTACGCTACCACAAAGTACATGTAACGCCTTGGGCAGGGTTTGGGATGCATAATAATATATTTTTTTTTTACCTGTAAGGCACAAATAGATGTACTAACTGTAGATGTATATGGAATTCGATGTCTTTTGACACTCCTGATAACAGGAAACCAAAAATCTTATCAACTCCCCTCAGTAGAACACTGTAATTGTATTTTCCCTCAGTTTTTCTAAAATGACCCCAATTTTTCATAATTTTGTTTCCCTGGGATTCAAAAAAAATCTGCACTCCATTCTTTATAGTTTCAGTATTCAAGGTGGCAGTGCTTGTTTCTTTGATTATTGCCATCACTCACATTTGATACCAGTATATTAATCACTCATTTTAAATAAGTTTGCTTGATCGTGCATCATAGATTTGCACTGCTGGTTGTGCAGTATGTGAAGACATTTTTGCATGTCTGGCTGTGTAAACTATCATGACCTGTCTTGTTTTCTTGACAAAGAAAGAGCAAAAATGTCCTGTTTATGTAACAAAGCCTGTGCAATCAAAATCACGTTTAGATCACAAGTTCTCATCTGTTGAACTTTTGGATTTTAATACAATTTAATCGTCGAGTACGGGTAAGTGTGATATATACAGCCTATTTATTAAATAATAATAACAATGTGGTAAATTTATCAGCCACAGAACTTAAAGTAAGTACTGGTATAGAAGTATAAACCTAAGGCATTGCTTGTCATGAATAATTTCATATTGCACTGACGAACTAATTAGACAAATCACAAAAGAAATACGGGTACAGGGACTATTTTTTTTTTTAAACAAAGGACAGTCTGTCTGCTACCCTCAAGTCATTCATGCCAGATTAAATACGTAATCATCAGGGAATAGCAGAGCCGGTGGCCTTGGCCCCCCCCCCCCCCCCCCCCCTAATTTCAAGCAAAACTACATTATGTATCAATAATTTACAAATAGCTCTAGACCCCCGACAAGTTAGCACCCCCTGGTGCTTACTTGTAAGTCCGCCCCAATGTCAAAATTATGCTCCGCCATCCCTGACCTTGTAAGGACAATTGCCAGGAACACAGTTATATACATGTATTTTGACGTGATTTCTGTTCTGAACTAATGAAGCAATTTTTTGTTAACTTTTGATATCTATTGTGGGATAGGAAAGCCAATTGTTACCGAGAGTGAAAAAACGTGGCAATTGTGCTGTTTCAGAAAATATCCATACGCCCTGACAGAAGGGATCAGCGGCGGGGGAGGAGGGGTTTCTAGTTACAGATCTAGGGTAGGAGCTCCAGGGCTCTGAGGCTGGCAGGGCAAGCAAAGCTACCCCCCGCCCCCCCTACCCTTCCCCCTTAGCTCTAGGAATGGATCAGCCACTGGTTTTTGGTAAGGACCCAAAACTAATTTGAGGGAATTGTATGGAAACCTGAAATTAAATTTCCGGAGGGTGGGAGAGTTGTAGAATAAAACCCTACCATGGGGGAGGTGTGGATATTTTCTGGAACCGTATGTTGGAAAAAGAGATATAGACTTTTTTAAGGTTGTTCTTTTTAGTTTGCATCATTGGCAATTTTTGTCTTAACAAAATGCACCATTGCCAAAGCAACTTTGGGGGAAAGAACGCATTCAATATTACGCTAATTATAGCAAGCGCAAGCTGTGAAGAGCTTTCAAGTTATACATCTGGAAACTTGTAGCAAGCCCTAACCTAAGTTTAATAATGTAATTTAATCTTTAATCGAGTTTAAATGGTGCACACATTCATATTACAAAGTAGGGTAGTTTAACCTGTAAATTACAATATCAGCACAGCTCCAAGGATAGGTATGTCTAAGTAGTTTAAACAGTAAATTAAACAAAAATAAGATTCTTTTGCATACATTAAATTAGTTTGCGGCATGCAAAGTGGTGAATTTTCCTAAGTAAAGGCAAAAATAAAAAAGTAGTCAGTCCATTGATAAATGGATGCCTCAGATTTTCAGCGTAAGGATGGCACAACGTTGATGTGGCGAATTATTCAGTATTCCCTGGGCGACAAGTTCAGGCGTCCGTGTTATTGAATGCAATTACCCATTTAACAGTTCTTTTTTTCGGCTGGCTTTTGATTAGCAATGAAAAATTGGGGGGCGGAGTGGAAAGCAGATTCTTTTCTATTTCCTTCCGAGAGTGTAGTGTATTAATAATAGTCAATGATATACATGTATTTAGCAATGTTGTTTTAAAGGCCAGCTGCTGAAAATGGGGTAACTGGTTTTATTTTGAGTTGCAACAGAAATATGAGGACACGCACACGCTTTTGTGGGATGTTGTCAGGCATGTGGTTCAAACCAAGGTTTCCTGTTGGACTTTGCTATACAAGCTTGGGCCCCCAGGCGACATATGAATTAATGTGATCAGCAAAAATCAAGGAGCCTTAACAAATAATTTCAAATTTAAGTGTGGCAGGACGTCAAAAGATAAGGCGCTGCTTTTAAGGATTTTGCAACAGTTTTTTAATTTGATGGTTTTATTTGCAGTTGTTATGACCAACAGAACTACTAAATTATAGAGACGATAAATGGCAACAACAGGTTGTTGAAAATGTAGATATGGTTTATAATTAAATAGTCCACAATGAAGCAAATGGTGTGTATTAATGAAAAAGGTGTATTTATAATAATCCTCCAACCGAAAAAACAAAAACAACTTAATTGGTTGCTGGCACAATACAGTTTCTGCTAGCACTTTGTCAAGACATAGATTATATGTGAATGGGTGCCATAATTTACCCACTCTTTAAAATTCAATTGAATGGCTAACAAACATGGTACATAAAAACTGCCAAAACCTAAACTGAAAAAACTGCCCAATCACCTACGCTGGGTGAACACTTACTGTGGTATTATTTTCAAAAAAAAAGGGGTGACAGACCAATAGGTTACCAATGGGCGGAACACTAAGGACCCTCTTCCCTGCTACAAAACAAAACACCCTTAATTTAGCTCTAAGTGCGTTAATTTCAAAAACGGCACAAGGGGGTGAGATGAATTTTTTTTCGTTTGTAATAGAATATTTTGGGATAAAAAAAGTGCCGGAAATAAGATTAGGCAACTTTTTTTGTGTTGGCAAAGTTGTAAAAAATTCTGTACGGTATGGGGTTCCGAGAGGCCAACCTTAAATTGTTTTCGAGAAAAACTTTCGAAAATTTAAGGTGGCTCTTGCTGAAGCCCATGTACAAGAAGTTTTTTTAAAACGTTTATTACCAAGACAAGTTGCATCCTTGTCCTGCTATATAGACAATTCAATAATAAGAGAAAAATTTCACAATTCACTATACCACTATACACGGTAATAAACTAAAAAAAGATACGGCACTTAAAGCTACAAAATTATGGGTGTTTGTTAGCATGTCATAGTGGTTGCTATGGTAAGCCTTGACCTTTTGTGTTCAACGAAAAATAATACCAACGTATTCACGATCAAAGATTGGGCAAGCTTTTTCTGATACCATGTTTGTAGCATCATTGATAAAGAGTGGTTATAGGTGACAAACAAAAAAGACTCAAAAATCTAAAGTCGTGGAATGTGCTGGAAACTGTTTTTTGAGACCACCTTAAATACAAGGCAAATGTTTTAAATCTTCTCTGTTTTTTAATAGATCCGGAGCCATTTGAGAAAAGGGCGACGATTACCTTATGCGAATGATTATATAATTGGCCGTTAGGGGACAAGAACCCTTGACTTTTTTTTGAGGAGGGGGGGGGCTTAGGGCAGTTCTAACTAAATTTGAAAACAAAATTAAAATATTCCTAATTCCTGCAAAAACAAGCGATGACATCACAAAATAAGCAAAAACTACTGTAGCCCCTGCGTAGCAGGTGGCAGGGGGGTAAGGGTTTGGGGAAATCGAGTAAAAAGAAAGGAGAGTCCCTACCCAGAGTCTTCCCCTCTTCCCGTCCTCCCTCTCTTTTTCGTTCTTCCGTTCCTCGATTTCCCCCAATGCCCTTTATGTGTCCTGCTCGCGTAGGCTGCACAAACTTCTTCAACTGTAAAAACGGCCGGAAATAAAATCAAGGCACGGTTCTATCTACTGTCCTAGGGGTCGGGATATTTGATGTTCACAAATTCTTACACGAAGCCTTGCGCCGCTAACAAAACTTCATGCAACAGAACCTAAAGGTTGGAGAACAAATTTCATATAAACCAATAACCCCAGAAAACTGTCCCGACTGTCCCCCGACCTCAGCCCCTCGCAAAAACCAGTGGCCCCGTCCCTTATTCCAAGTCACCCCTGACGAGAATGAATGGAACTTCAGAGACATCATTTTAAGCAGCCGTGGTGTGATGTTGGGGGCTAGGGGGTGAATTTATTTGGCCTCCTCGCTTAGAGGAAGTCTAGAAGTCTGAGAAAATCCGAGCTCTTGTTTCTTATTACTCTTGACATCCTTGCGCTCTTTTTCAGGCTTTTTTGTGGTGCCTTGTGAAACCACTAACGAAATGTTGAAAGACGGGCCGGTGGAGAGGGGGGGGGGATGATTGACGGTCGTCTTCAGGTTGGCCCATGAGGGATAGGTCCGGTACATCTGATATACTTGAGAAGACAAAAACGCTTTTCCAACGTTGTTTCTAGGGGTGTCCTTCCTTCCCCAGGTGACGAGGAAGATACCACTGGGATACGAGGGTTGAAAACTTCCCTCCCCAAAGTCCCCCATGCAAACTAACCAAATTTGGGAAAAACCATGGTTATACCCTTAAACGCATAAAAAGTCCAACTGGACGGCAAAATAACCCGGGGGGGGGAGGGGGATACCTCAATTTCCAATCCCCTTGTATAACCGGTATACTCTCAACACCTGGCCAATTGTTCCGGCAAATCGTGTGGGGGGGGGGGGGGGGGCGTTCAAAATACAACTGTTACAAGTTTCTAAGGGCCTTGTACACATGGACGTGGTGGGACCGCCGGCAAGGTGAGGTTACCTCGCCCAGCCCGTGGCACAATGAAATACCTTGTCTGTCACAATGCAAACCACCCGGGGGACGCGGGGTGAGGTCCAAAATAACACTCACTTGGTCGCTACGCACGCACAAATACGAACTATCGTTTAGTTCCGATTCAGCTGCTTTTTCGCTTCACGTGCTGGAAGGCGAAACTTTTAGTTTTGATACGCTATTGAGCTTGACTTCCCGATTTCCCACGCCTTAATCGTCCGCCATGCACTGGGTTACTATTATACAGCGTTTTGGGCGGTTTATGGAGGCTGAAATCGTCGAAATAAACTCGCCCCGCTTGAGTGATTTGACTACCCCGGTTTTAGGGCGGGTTACCCTATTTCGCAGCTTGTCACATGAAGAAAACTCACCCCACCCACCGAGAGCGGGTAACCTGGCAGGCTGACTGGGTAACCCCCTTGGTGGGATGACCTCACCTATACATGGTGAACGCGAATTCAAGAAAAAAAAGGCGAGATTGTATAAGGGATAGATTGGTTACCCCCCAATGAGGGGCAGCTCACCTGCCAGTGCAGTATATGTCCCCCACTCTCCAAGTGAACAGGCCCTAATCATTTCCGGACTGGTATCACGCCATCACGACCTGAATCCACTTCGGCAGCAATTTTAGGAGGACAAGAGGTAGTCATAAAATCCCACGACTCGATTCACTGGAAGTACTATGGCCCGCAGAACAAGAGTTTAACCGGACAGTTTTGCCTATTTTCCTAGGTTGTAAGTAAGAGTACTGAACTGTTCTGCAGTTTCCTTAATAAGGGTATGTTTGGGTAACATATTTGCAGCCGTCCAGTTGGACAGCGATTTCCATATAGCGAAGCGACGCGGAATGACGTCATGACTCGGGCAAGACTCGAAACAAACAAACTGGAATTGGTGGAGGATTTGAAGATTTTCTTTAAGGGCAAAAGCCGGTGTTCCAAAAGCACTTGTGAAATGAAACCTTCGGCCTACATTTTCCTGTATTTTCCCTTCAGAACCCGCCTTATGTTGACTGAGTCTCGCGGGGAATTCAGTGATTTTGCAATTTCTGATTTGGAACTTCCGGACGTTTCAACGGGGCATATTGATTTCAAATTGAGATTCCCAACCTCGCTTCCAGCCCTAGCCACTACTGCTCTTGTTTCCAGGTTTCACTGAGACGGAAAAATAGTACAGTGCAAACCACGACCTGGCAGTGGCAGGATTTTTCGCCCGCCAATGTTTTTTACGAAATAAGAGTGGAATCTCCCCCGTCAAAAATTACGGGCGGGGTGCAAGGACCCTTTCGGGGACGGTTTCTGACTGACGCGTCTTGTGTGTGGACAGGAGGGCAATAAACGGGACAAAACTGAATTCCGGTAAATAATGGGGGGATATGGAGAGTCTAATATTTAAAAACTCAGTCTCGAACACTTCGTGTTCTGGAGTATTTATGATTTGTCAAAAGAGATCTAGCAGTAGGTAGAACGAATTACTGGAGCACCTTTGAGGGAGTTCAGCCTCGAAAGACTGAAAAGCCACAATCAAGGTTTTTATAGTTTTTCTGCAGATTTGGCTTGTAAAACCGAGGAGTCGCAATTCCCGAAATAGTGCTTGGGACCCATGTGTATGAAAAATTAAACTGACCTGAACTGATCGATGGAGTGCACATTCCTCGCCTCGCAGCCGAATCTTCTGTTCTTCAAATTTGATCCATAAACCTGCTACGGGTATCCTTTCCTCAGTCCGTTAAATACTCAGAAGAGTCAATGCACTCTCAACTTACTGAGCATCAAACTTTTGTACTTTTCCCATACATTTACTGCAACTTTTGCTGTGAATTTGCCCCCCCCCCCCTCCCTCCCCGTAGGCGTCAGAAACCGTTACTGAAAGGTGAGTCATACTACTGCGGTCAGGTACACAGGCTAACACTGTTTGTCTGTTATTCGAATCTTCCAGTAGTTTACATTGCATAGCCAAAAAATTCAGAGAGGTCCTAAACATATTACGCGCCTCTTGAAAACCTAACGAATATTCCTTTCGCAGTTATTTGGACAAAACACTTCCTTGCAGAAGTTTTCTGAAAACATTTCAACATTTCAACAAAATTGTCCATTTCACACGGCTTGTGCCGGTTTCTTTCCTCCTTGTTTCTTCACGAAACCTCCCTGGCTCCTGAGAGAGAAATTGCTTAAGTAGTGTTTCGATATGAATACGGGAGAATTGGAAAAGAACTCTTTACTGCTTAGAAATGACAGAGTACTAGACTGTTGGGGGCACCGGGGGAGGTTCTTTTTTCTAGACTATTAGAGTCAGACTAATGTTATTCCGTGAACATCATGCAAGGATGTAACAAGAGCGGTATGGTCGAAAAGGGCTAGGGACGAGACTAACAAATCTTTTTCTGAGTCATATGAAACGAGAATGTTTCCTGGGTGCCACTCCCCTCATTTTTCGTGCCAGTCCCCTTTTAGTCTGCTAATGTCTCGCCTCATAATCTCCCGTCTGATTTCGGGAGACTAACAGGGCAAGAGAATTAAAAGTAATACTGCACGAGAATGGACTCCTTGAGCTTCTGCATTTTACTTACTTAGTGGAGTTATATAACTAGTTTTTCTTTAATTAGATTGATTATTTTTTCTCATTGTTTTTCGAAACGTTCCTTGCTCAAAATGTTGTACTTTTTTGTGATGTTTGTAATTCCCATTCTTTTTTCGTTCCCGTATTTGTGTAACACACATCATCACCATTCCTTCATTATCTTTTGTACCTCCTTTATTGTCTTATTGTGGTTCATGTTGTAATTTTTGAATAAAAACCTTTTGAACAAAAAAAAAAAAAAAAACAGTAAGAGAAGTAGGTTGCCATAATCTTAGCAATTCAAACAAACCTCGGTTTCTCTCATTCTCCAAAAAATGGCTGGTCATATGTGGGTGCAGGTAGCTGGCAAGAGAGGCTACGCTGGACTCGGTGTGTGAAGATCTGATTCACACTTGGCTAACAGCAGAATTAGTCCATCAACACTTGAAGTACCAATTTCTCGCCTCATATGAGTCAGTCAGCGGCAGCGTGGCTCAAATTTAAACACATGAGGAGGGATTTGAATCGTGGGTATTTGTTCGCTCTATAATGCCTCCGTTGAAAACAATCTGGACACAAGTTAAAAAAAAAATCGTTTTTATTTCGCCTTTCTCTATATGACTGGATTTATGAAGACTTGTGTCAATAATTTTTGCGCCGAAATCACCCAGATTTTCACCTAGATTTCACAACTCCTAAAGGCAGCTCCAAGGCACTTAACAGAAAAAAAACTCGGAAGGAACTACAATAAAGATAAATGGGGAGGGGGAAAAACTACTGACGTTCCTTTTATTTTTATGTTCGTCAACTCCGGGGGGGGGGAAAAAAAAATCGTGTGGTTTGGTGCGCGAATTCTTTGACGCGAA
Organism: Platygyra sinensis; assembly: GCA_019787425.1. NCBI lineage: Eukaryota > Metazoa > Cnidaria > Anthozoa > Scleractinia > Merulinidae > Platygyra > Platygyra sinensis. The sequence continues at coordinate 22,523 of JAHPZR010039147.1, read as the reverse complement.
ATGAGCGATCTGCTAATCAAGGAAACTGCCAATTGCACATTTAGATCAATCAGTCAAAGCTTTCGCTGTCACCGTATTTTCAACTTTTTGTCTGTGTTTGGAATATGTTCACGAAAGGACATCAATTACATCAGACCTTCATCCGCAAAGGTCGCCTTGTGGACAGAAGAAAATCGACGTTTGTTGAGCCACTTGCTATGTCCAGGATAGAACGCTAATAAATTCAAATTACTTCGGATGAACATCAAAAAGTGTCCTCATCGTGGAAAGGCACCAAACCACTGATTCTCTCAATATGAACAATAAGAAAATATCAATAACCCTAAAATATGAGTTCTAAACTAACAATACTTTCGTTCAATCCGTACATAAGTGCAGTCTTCCCGAATTTCACTCATCACGAATTTTTTTTCTGGTCTGAACCACAGCTGGTTTCAGTGAGAAGTCTATGGCACTATCTTATGCTTGTTTTTTTCTCAAGTCCCGGGAGTTCACGCGCCTAATGCACTTTCCAGCTTGGAAAGGACAAGGTCAGTTATTCGCTTTGCTATTACAAAACCACTGTCCAAAAATTAAAAAATGAATGATAATTGAAAGTGTATACTTTAGATAACACAGTTTTTCCTGCTGTTGCCCTGGACGAAGACAGAAAGCTAGCACCATTTTCATGGCGGCATAACTAGTCATTTAAGAAAGAAATTCGACAACGACGGCTACACTACTGTAATTGCGCTGACAATAAAGCTGTTAATTTCTCCATGTTTTGTCTAGTTCATGTCACACTGACTTAAGGCACGATCCACCTGACATAGCTGAAGGGCAAATATGTGTTCTTGTTAGATGTTTGGGGAGCGCTTATCTTTGATACATTAACTATGACCGAAGTCTCTGCATTACAAACACGTTTGCTGCTGTCTCCTTGTGTTGTTGCAGGTCAACAAGAAAGTTGCTTGCGAAGGCTGACTACGTAATGCACATTATTGACGCAACAAAAAAATCCTAGTTAAACAAAAATCATATAGCCATCAAAAGTTCAAAACATCGGCGCTAAAGACAACTGAAAAGTGATACTCACCATTCTTCCTCTCTTCTCCAAAATGATAACATTTCTTTATGACTTCTGGTTTGTCACTTGCAATGAAAATCTTCCTTGGTCGCGGCAATGTCTCCAGAATTGACTGCCATTTCTTGACCAACTCCCTCAAAGATGGCAGCCTTTTCTCGCTTGTTTCAATCCAATGATCTGTTCCTCGAACGTGAACTCCTAAAACATTGAACCCTGCCAGATATTGCCGTAAAACATCTCTACTTTCTCCTTTATTCTCGAATTAGGCACAGCGTATTGATGAATTAGTTTATTGACTCTCAATCTCTCCTGTGTGGTTATTACTCCGCCAAACTCAAACCCCTCAATACCTGTTCGTTTTTTGAAACTGTTGTCTATTGTTGTCCTTACATCTAAAGGAGCACCGTCTGGCCTCAAAATACAGAAAACATTTTCGACTTCCAACTCTAATCCGCGACTAACAGGTTCAAAATACCAATCCCACGAATTCACTCTTGGATCTTTCGAACAACCTGAACGGCAAGCTCTCCAGAACACGGTTGGTCGGTTAATTCCCAGAGTACGACAAAACGAGATATGATCCAAAGTATAAAGCAGAAATGCTGCAAAGCCAGCATTTCCACATTCTGTGACCCCAGGATCCACAACACAAGCCGCGGAACCCGTGGTTTTACCGCGGTTTTTTCTCGTTGCTGCAAGAAAACCGTCGGATTTAACGAGGGCGTTTTTCAAATCTTCTGCTGTCAATAAGACAGCGTTGTTGCCAGAGGTTTCAGATGTTGAAATTACCGGAGACACCGATAGTTGATAGTTAATTATAAATGGGCAAACAAAAAGAAGAAACGCTAATGGTACAAACCATAGGACAACAAAACGAATCTTTATGCCCTTTGTCCACTGAAAACGCCCCATGATTGCTTTTCCATATTATGACAACTGTTGTTTACTTTAAATGCAGTCTTTGTTTGATTGAAAACAAAAGAATTAATACCTCCATTGACGCGGGCTGGGAGAATTTTCATAAAGATCACGCACAAACCGGGGGGAGTTGCGGGAGATTCCATTTGAGGATTTCAAATTAAAAATCTCCGGATGTTCATTCCGGTTTGAAAACGCCGGCCTTGTGTTTTACTGGGGAAAAAACATTTTGAAAACAGAGCTTTTCAACAACGATGGCTTTATCATAATCATGTGGTTTCTCAGCCTATCTTTCAATCAAACACACTGAAATCCAGAATGACTGATGATTGGGTGGACTAGGCCGAAAACGTGTTTATTAAAGGTGTTATGCTACCCTAAAATGGACTAAAAAGTTTGCTTAAATTTGGCGTAAAAAGATCAATTGTGTGCTATTGCACGCAAGAAGAGAAAATCAATTGTGAAGGTTTTACTCAAAATGGTTGCTATGGCAACCAGCCACAGCCTTTTGAGGTACGGTGTTTTATAGTATTGACGCC
>JAHPZR010039147.1:0-12500 GCA_019787425.1 Platygyra sinensis | reverse complement strand
AACAAGCATAAGATAGTGCAATAGACTTCTCACTGAACCAGCTGTGGTTTTCAGAACCAGAAAAAAATTCTGATGATGAATATCGGGAAGACTGCACTTATGTACGGGATTGAACGAAAGTATTGTTTAGTTAGAACTTCATATTTGGTAGGGTTATTTGATATTTTCTTATTGCTTCATATTTGAGAGAATCAAGTGTGTTTTGGTGACTTTCCACGAATGAGGACACTTTTTGATGCTTATCAGAAGTAATTTGAATCTTATTAGCGTTCTATCCTGGACATAAGCTAAGTGCTTCAACAACGTCGATTTTCTTCTGTCCCCAAGGCGACCTTTGCGGAGAGGTCTGATGTAATTGATGTTCCTCGTGAACAATATTCCAAACACAGAAAAAAGTTGAAAATACGGTGCAGCGAAGCTTTGACTGATTGATCTAAATGTGCATTGGCAGCTTTCCTTGATTAGCAGATCTGCCTCATTTCGCGTCAAAGAATTCGCGCCCAAACCACACGATTTTTTTTTCCAGAGTTGACGACATAAAAATAAAAAGGAAAGTCAGTGTTTTTCCCCCTCCACTCATTTATCTTTATTGTAGTCCTTTTCCGATTTTTTTTTCTTTTAAGTGGCTTGGAGGCTGCCTTTAGGAGTTGTGAAATCTAGGTGAAATCTGGGTGATTTGGCGCAAATTATTGACACAGTCTTCATAAATCCAGTCATATAGAGAAAGCGAAATAAACGATTTTTTTTTTAAATTGTGTCCAGATTGTTTTCACGGAGGCATATAGAGCGAACAAATACCACGATCAAATCCCTCCTCATGTGTTTAAATTTGAGCACGATGCCGCTGACTCATATGAGCGAGAAATTGGTACTCAAGTGTTGATGGATATTCTGCTGTTAGCCAAGTGTGATCAGTTCTTACACACCGAGTCCAGCGTAGCCTCTCTTGCCAGCTACTCAACCCACATATGACCAGCCATTTTTTGGAGAATGAAGAAACCGAGGTTTGTTTGAATTGCTAGATTATGGCAACCTACTTTCTCTTACTGTTTTTTTTTTTTGTTAAAAAGGTTTTTATTCAAAATTACAACATGAACCACAATAAGACAATAAAAGGAGGTACAAAAGATAATGAAGAAGGTGATGATGTGTGTTACAAAAATACGAACGAAAAAGAATGAATTACAAACATCACAAAGTACAACATATTGAGCAGGAACGTTTCGAAAACAAGAGAAAAAATAATCAATTAATTAAAGTAGTTAATAACTCCACTAAGTAAGTAAAATGCAGAAGCTCAATTAGTCATTCTCGTGCAGTATTACTTTTAATTCTCTTGCCCTGTTAGTCTCCCGAAATCAGACGGAGATTATGAGGCGAGACATTAGCAGACTAAAAGGGACTGGGACGAAAAATGAGGGGAGTGGCACCCAGGAACATTCTCGTTTCAATGACTCAGAAAAAGATTTTTTAGTCTCGTCCCTGCCCTTTTCGACCATACCGCTCTTTTACATCCTTGCATGATGTTCACGGATAACATTAGTCTGACTCTAATAGTCTAGAAAAAGACAGCTGCAACAGTCTATTACTCTGTCATTTCTAAGCAGTAAGAGTTCTTTTCCAATTCTCCGTATCATATCTAAACACTAACTTAAGCATTTATCTCACAGGAGCCAGGAGGGTTTCGTGAAGAAACAAGAGAAAAGAAACCGGAAAGCCGTGAAATGGACAATTTTGTTGAAATGTTGAAATGTTTTCAGAAAACTTCTGCAGGAAGTGTTTGTCCAAATACTGCGAAAGGAATATTCGTTAGTTTTCAAGAGGCGCGTAATATGTTAAGACCTCTCTGAATTTTTTGGCTATTCAATGTAAACTACTGGAAATTTGAATAACAGAACAGTGTAGCCTGTGTACCTGACCGCAGTGTAGCTGACCTTTCAGTAACGGTTTCTGACGCCTACGGGGAGGGAGGGGGGGGGGGGCAATTCACAGCAAAAGTTGCAGTAAATGTATGGGAAAAGTACAAAAGTTTGATGCCCAATAAGTTGAGAGTGATTGACTTTCTGAGTATTTAACGGACTGAGGAAAGATACCCAGTAGAAGGTTTATGGATCAAATTTGAAGAACGAAGATTCGCTGCGAGGCGAGGAATTGCACTCATCGATCAGTTCAGGTCAGTTTAATTTTTCATACAAATGTTCCCAAACTATTTCCGAATTGCGACTCTCGGTTTTACAGGCAAATCTGCAGAAAAACTTAAAACCTTGATTGTGGCTTTTCAGTCTTTCGAGGCGAACTCCCTCAAATGTGTCAGTAAATTCGTTTACCTACTGCTAGTATCTTTTGACAAATCATAAATACTCCAGAACACGAATTTTTCGCGAGTTTTTAAATATTAGACTCTCCATATCCCCCATATATTTACCGGAATTCAGTTTTGTCCCGTTTGCCCTCCTGTCCAACACAGACGGCGTCAGTCAGAAACCGCGAAAGGTCTATTCACCAGCCGTAATTTTTGACGGGGGAGATTCCATCTTATTTTCATAAAAACATTGGCGTGCGAAATCCTGCCACTGCCAGTTCGTTGGTTTGCACTGTACTATTTTTTCTTCTTGAAACCTGGAAACAAGAGCAGTAGTGGCTAGGGCTGAAGCGAGGTTGTGAATCCAATTTTAATCAATAGCGAAACGTACGAAGTCCAAATAGAATGCAAATCACTGAATTCCCCGCGAGACTCAGTCAACATGGCGTGTTCTGAGGGAAATACAGGAAATGTAGGCGAAGGTTTTCATTTCACAAGTGCTTTAGGAATACCGGCTTTTGCCCTTAAAGAAATCTTCAAATCCTCCACCATTCCAGTTTGTTTGTTCGAGTCTTGCCCGAGTCATGACGTCATTCGCGCGCTTCGCTATATGGAATCGCTTCCACTGGACGCTGCAATATGTTACCCAACATACCCTAATAAGGAAACTGCAGACAGTTCAGTACTTACTTACAACCTAGGAAAATAGGCAAACTGTCCTGGTTAAACTCTTGTTCTGCGGGCCATAGTACTTCCAGTGAATCGGTCCTGTGATTTATGATACCTCTTGTCCTCCTAAAATTGCTGCGAAGTGGATTCAGTCGTGATGGCGTGATACCAGTCCGTAAAGTTAGGGCCTGTTCACTTGGAAGTGGGGGACCTCACTCTGCCTGGCCTTGGTGGGTAACCAATCTATCCATACAATCTCCTTTTTTTTCTTGAATCGCGTTCACATGTATAAGGTGAGGTATCCCACCAAGGTGGGTTACCCAGTCAGCCTGTCCAGGTAATCCCGCTTCGGTGGGGTGAGTTTTCTTCATGTGAAAGCTGCGAAATAGGGTACCCGCCTAACCGGGGTAGTCAAATCACTCAAGAGTGGCGAGTTATTTCGACGATTTCACCTCCAAACCGCCAAAACGCTGATAAAATTAACAGTGCTGGCGACAATTAAGGCGTGGAATCGATAGTCAAGCTAATCAGCGTAATCAAAACTAAAGTTTTGCTCCAGCAGTGAAGCGAAAAGCAGCTTAATCGGAACAAACGATAGTTTCTATTTGTGCGTGCTTAGCGACCAATTGATTGTATTTTGGACCTCACCCCGCGTCCCCGGGTTGCATGTGAAGACAAGTATTTCTTTGCCACGGGTAGGTCGAGGTACCTCACCTTGCCGGGGTCCCCCACTTCCATGTGTACAGGCCCTTAGAAACTTTAACAGTTGTATTTTGAACGCCAAAGATTTGCCGAACAATTGGCCAGGTGTTGAGGGTATACGGTATACAAGGGGATTTGAAATTGGGTATACGGTATTTTGACGTCAAGTTGGACTTTTTATGCGTTTAAGGTATAACCATGGTTTTTCCAAATTTTGGTATTTTGCATGACTTTGGGGGAAGTTTTCAAACCTCGTTCCAGGGTCTCTCTTCTTCCCGGGGAAGAAAGACACCCCTAGAACAACGTTGGAAAGCGTTTTTCTTCTCAAGTATATAGATGTACCGACTATCCCTCATGGCCAACCCTGATCAATCATCCCCCCCCCTCTCCACCGCCTTCTTTCACATTCGTGTGGTTTCACAAGGAAAAGCCTGAAAAGAGCGCAAGGAGTCAAGAGTTAATAAGAAACAACTCGGATTTTCTTCCAGACCTTCCTCTAGCGAGGAGGCCAAATAAATTCCCCCCTGCCCCCAACATCACACACGGCTGCTAAAATGATGTCTCTGAAGTTCCATTCTTCTCGTCAGACTTGTAATAAGGGACGGGCCACTGGTTTTTGAGAGGGGCTGGGTCGGGAATGTGGACAGTTTTCTGGGGTATGAAATTTGTTTCTAACCTTAAGGTTGTGCATGAAGTTTTGTTAGCGGGCAAAGGCTTGTGTAAGAATTTGTTAACATCAAAATCCCGACCTGGACAGTAGATAGAACTTGCTTGATTTTATTTCCGCAGTTTTTGTAGCCAACGTGGCAGACACATAAAGGGATTGGGGAAATCGAGGAAAAGAAAGAGAGGGAGGAGACTCTCCCTTTCTTTTTACTCGATTTCCCCAACCCTTCCCCCTGCACCTGCTACGCAGGCTACAGTTTTTGCTGTGCAGGAATTTTGTTTTAGTAACTGCCTAAGCCCCTCCTCAAAAAAGTAAGGGTCTGTCCCTAACGGCCAATATAATAGCATTACTCGCTTTTCAATGGCTAAAACAGAGATTTACATTGCTTGATTTAAGGTGGCTCAAAACAGTTTCCAGCACATTCCAAGACTTAGATTTTGATGTGTCACTATAACCACTCTTTATCAATTGATGCTACAAACATGGTATCAAAAAAGTGCCCAATCTTTGGTGAATACGTTGGTATTATTTTCGTGACACAAAAGGTTACCATAGCAACACTATGACATGCTAAAAACACCCATAATTTTAGCTTTAAGTGCGTATAGTGAAATTTTTTCTTATTATTGAATTTTCATAAGCAGGACAAGATGCAACTTGTGGTAAAGTTTTAAAAAATTCTGTACATGGGCTTCAGAGCCACCTTAAATTTTCGAAAATTTAAGGTGGCTCTGAACCCCACGTACAGAATTTTTTAAAACTTTGCCAAAAGTTGCATCTTATCCTGCTTATCAAAATTCTATACAAACGAAAAAATTTCACTGTGCCGTTTTTGAAATATACGCACTTAGAGCTAAAATTAAGGGTGTTTTTAGCAGGTCCTAGTGTTGCCATGGTAACCTATTGCGTCACGAAAATAATACCAAAGTGTTCACCAGTGATTGGGCAGTTTTTGATACCATGTTTGTAGCATCAATTGATAAAGAGTGGTAATTATGACCCATCAAAATCTATGTCTTGAAAAGTGCTAGAAACTGTATTGAGCCACCATAAGTTAGTTCTGAGGATTAAAATACAACTTAAAACCATTTGCTTCATTGTGACTATTTAATTATAAACCATATCTACATTTTCAACAACCTGTGCCATTTATCGTCTCTAAATTTAGTAGTCTGTGTTCATAACAACTGCAAATAAAACATCAAATAACTGTGCAAAATCCTTAAAGCAGCGCCTTATCTTTTGACGTCCTGCACCTTAAATTTGAAATTATTTTTTAAGGCCCTGATTTTTGCTGATCCACATTAATTCATATGTGCCTGGGGGCAGCTTTATATCAAGTCAACAGAAACCTTGGTTTGAACACATGCTGAACATTCCCAAAAGCTGCGTGTCCTCATATTTCTGTTGCAACTCAAATAAACCAGTTACCCCATTTTCAGCAGTGGCTTAAAACAACATTGCTAAATACATGTATATCATTACTATTATTAATACACTACACTCTCGGAAATAGAAAAGATTGCTTCCACTCCGCAATTTTTCATTGCTAATCAAAAGCAATCCGAAAAATAACTGTTAAATGTTATTGCATTCATAAACGGAAGCCTGACTTTCGCCAGGGAATACTTAATAATTTCACATCACGTTGTGCCATCCTTACGCTGAAAATCTGAGGCATCCATTTATCAATGACTGCTACTTTTTTATTTTGCTTTACTTAGAAAATCACACTTTGCATGCGCAACTAATTAATGTATGCCAAAATATTATTTTGTTTAATTTACTGTTTAAACTACTTAGACATACCTATCCTTGGCTGTGCTTATATTGTAATACATGTTAACACTCTCTTTGTAATATTAATGTGTGCACATTAACTCTATTAAATATTAAATACATATTAACTTAGGTTAGGCTTGCTACAAGTTACAGATGTATAACTTGAAAGCTATTCACAGCTTGCGCTGATATAATATTGTAATATTGAATGCGTTCTTTCCCCAAAGTTGCTTTGGAATGTGCATTTTTTGTTAAGACAAAAATGCCAATGATGCAACTAAAAAGAACAACCTTAAAAAGTCTATATCTCTTTTTCCAACATACGGTTCCAGAAAATATCCACACCTCCCCCATGGTAGGGATTTTATTCTACAACTCTCCACCCTCCGGAAATTTAATTCAGTTTCATACATTTCCTCAAATTGTTTTGGTCTTACAAAAACCAGTGGCTGATCCATTCCTAGAGCTAAGGGGAAGGGGGGGGGGGGGGGTAGCTTTGCTTGCCCTGCCAGCTCAGAGCCCTGGAGCTCCTACCCTAGATCTGTAACTAGAAACCCCTCCTCGCGCTGATCCCTTCTGTCAGGGTGTATGGATATTTTCTGAACAGCACAATGCAACTTTTTTTCACTATGGTAACAATGGCTTTCCTATCCACAATAGATATCAAAAGTTAAAAAAAATTGCTTCATTAGTTCAGAACAGAAATCACGTCAAAATACATGTAATAACTGTGTTTCCTGGCAATTGTCCTTACAAGGTCAGGGATGGCGGAGCATATTTTGAATTGGGGGACTTACAAGTAAGCACCAGGGGTTCTAACTTGTCGGGGGTCTAGAGATATTTGTAATTATTGATACATAATGTAGTTTTTGCTTGAAATTAGGGGGGGGGGGGGGGGGGGGGGGGGGCAAGGCCACCCCGGCTCTGCTATCCCTGATGATTACGTAATTTAAATCTGACATGAAGTGACTTGAGGGTAGCAGACAGACTGTCCTTTTTATAAAAAAAAAAAATATGTACCGGTACCCTTATTTCTTTGTGATTTGTCTTAATTAGTTGTCAGTGCAAATATGACAATTATTCATTGACAAGCAATGCCTTAGTTTATACTTCTATGCACAAGTACTTACTTTAAGTTACTGTGGCTGATAAATTTACCACATTGTTATTATTATTTAATAATAGGCTGTAGATATCACACTTACCCGTTACTCGACGATTAAATTGTATTTTACAACTCAAAAGTTCACACAAGATGAGAACTTGTGATCTAAACTTGATTTTCTGATTGCATCAGGCTTTGTTTACATAAAGCAGACATTTTTGCTCTTTTCTTTGTCAAAAAAAAGACATGTCATGATAGTTTACACAGCCAGACATGCAAAATGTCTTCACCATACCTGCACAACCAGCATGCAAATTATGATGCACGATCAATCAAACTTATTTAAAATGAGTGATTATAATATTGTATCTAACTGTGAGTGATTGCTAATAATCAAAGAAACAAGCACTGCCACTGAATACTGAACCTAATAAAGAATGGAGTGCAGATTTTTTTTGAAATCTCCAAGGGAAACCAAAATTTATTGAAAAATTGGGTCATTTTAGAAACTGAGGGTAAAATTACCAATTACAGTGTTCTACTGAGGGGAGTGATAAGATTTTTGGTTTCCGTTATCAGGAGTTTCAAAAGACATCGAGATTCCACTATACATCTACAGTTGTACATCTATTTTGCCTTACAGGTAAAAAAAAATATATTATTATGCATCCCAACCCTGCCCCAGTCGTTACATGTACTTGTGGTAGCTACCATATTTTCTTCAACCATGGTCTTAATCCTATCTAGATCAGCAATTTCTAATCCAGGGTTGTGTGATTAACTTGCACCTTGCTCAGCTACATTGTGTCTGCAGGTTGTACTCGATAGCACTAGGTGTCGAGACATGCCGACATTAAAATGGCACTTGAGATACTTGGTTCTCTTGAGAGGCAGTCAGTTTTTATCCAAAGACTGTTACTACTCATATTGTCCATTTTAAAGGCATTTCACCTTACCAGAGAAAAGGTTGTGTTAGCATTGTACGTAACTACACTCACTACATCATCCTTTGGTATGTAAAGACTGCTGCTATCCAAAGAGTTGTCAAAGAAGCCACTTTCTTCATACATCTGCAAATAAATTTATGTTGTTAAGGGATGAAATGTACTTTACTGTATGCAAATCAAAATAATCATTTGTTTAATATTGCAACAAGAACTTTTTCCTTTATCAAGACCAAAAAAAACCTCTCACAAATTATAACAAAAACCACATAGAGTAGCTTCTTCACCCTGACCACATAATATTGGTGGTCTAAGCTCATCATTTAGCTATGCAGCTCATAAAAATCAAATTGATAAATTAAAAGGAATCTACATGTAGTAGAGTTGGAAACCATTAAGTTCAATGGTATACTTTTTTTAATGGTTCTCTACTACTCCATGGGTTATAATAATTATAAACCCATGGAGTATATTAACAAGGTGGCCAAGGGGGTGTGTGTTGAATAAGAAAATGACTGACCACGGCCGTGTTCAGACCAGAATAAAGTAGCTGCAATAATGAGGTGGCCTTATGAATGGGGTGGAAATAACAGGGTTCCCCTGTAGATAACACGGCATTATAAATAAGGAACAATTGGTTAAACTTTTTTAGTGCTGTGTTTTGAAGAATGACATCCAAGGTGAGTTTCACCTCCACCAAGTTCGTACCCCCGAACTCATTCTAAACTTTCTATTTCAAGTTCGCCAGTTACCATCATGGATTAAAGAATGAGAAATAAACATGTTTTGTGTGGTTTTGTTTCACTATGCGCATTATGTTGTTTTTTCTCAGTAAGAAGAAAGATACATCGTACATGTAAGCACTCTATCACTAGCTAGTCGATGTGGGGGCAAATTGGGTGGGGCAAACTCGCCTGCCATAGGGCGAAACCGGCAGATGTTGTTTTACAAAAGCTTGACTGTGCAATGACCGCATAACTTTCAATCTAGCTTTGCAAAAATAGAACAAGGCAGAGGAAACAAAATGCCCAGTACTGAAAACCAATTTAAAAAATTTCAAACCTCTAATAAAAATCAATTAAGACAAACACCACCGTGTGATTTGGAAAATTATTTTGTCACCAAAATATTTATTACCCCTAAATATGACAATATGCAGACACCGTTTACACACCATATAGCTTTACAAACAGCAGAGCTAGTATTACACTCTAATGCAGACATGAATTTACCAACAAGATTGAAATGATTAAACATAAAAAATTCATTGAACTTGTTCAAACGAAAAGTCTCAGAAAGATTAAGCGGCACTACGAAAATGATACAAAACACGTTCTTTTATTTGGTTGGTTGATCAGCAATAGTATAAACTATGATTGCGTGCTATAAACCCTGGTCGAACATAAATTCCACGAGTCATCACGAATTCGAAAACGATTTAGTGAAAATCTACCACCATGTAATTGATCGAAATGATTTCGTTACTCAGATACTAAACAGTTACGTTAAGAACGTAAAAAGAACACATTAAAGTAGCTGCATTAGCTCAGCACGAAACAAATAATTAGATGTAGTGAAACTATTAACTTAAAAGTTAAAAACTATAAGCTTAATGAATTGAATTCGAACGGAACATTTCGAATTACGAATGATGTCCACGTAGAAACGTAAAAACGCTCGTTAAAATCCAATTTATGATTTTCATTAGATTTGTACTTTAAAATTCGATGGTTTCTTGACATACCTGTAGTCTCCAAAACGTTAGTGACGAATGTAAAAAACAACAATCCAAGCGCAAAGCTAGAGACGAACACGATGAAGAAATGCAAGAGTACCAAGCGATCGAACCTGAAATACAAGAACAGAACATCTCATTCGACTTTCTAAAGTGTAGAATATCCTGTTGCCATTGTTAACTCACTTGCTAGTAGTGTCTCCGTTTGTCTCAGAACACGTAGTGGATGAATGATTATCAGGAACTTTTCTCTCTCGTTCGGCCATTTTCACTTTGTTGTTGTCGATGACTGGCTCGTCTCTGATTGGCGGAAGTTTTTGGTTCCAACGTGTGCCCAGCGAAACCCAGCGGTCAACTTCAAAAATGATGTGCGTATTCGCATGCATGCTTCTGTTTCTGTTACATGACGTGGTAGGTGACGAAAAACAAAAAAATGGCGCCTATTTCACTCAAAGACCCGAATATTCAAGGAATAACTGAAGAGTTTGTTAAAGCTTTGACAGGTTTTAAGGTAACTTAAGCTCATACTATGCCAAAAATATAAATAATCCTTTTAGAAGTAAAACGCTTTTCTCTCTGCAGAAATCGTCCAGAAATTTCACACTCTCTGTGCAGTTTGCTCTGTCGAATTTTCGGTGAGTATGATCAACCTTATTTGATAAAATAGCATGCACAAAATTGAGTAGGGTAGTGGGTCAGAGTGGAGGTGTGCGCTTTCTTAGTCCAGTTAGAGAAGAAGGCAAACATTTTTCACCTCCTTGAACGTCCTATTTTCAGCAAAATGGTTGGGGGTTGAAGGATTTCTGGGGATCTCTTACATTGTAAATCCTGGTGCTGGTTGGTAAAGATTAGTAATGGGTAATAGGACTGAGTGGAGTCCAATTCGGTCTGTAATCATACGAGTGATTAACAAAATCGGATGATCCTGCAGCGGGAGTCCGATTTGTTTATCACAAGTATGATTACAGACTGAATTAGACGACACGATGTCCTCTTTAATACCGATTAATCAAAAGTATGACAAAATTTGAGGAACGAACAAAGCATCGATTGAGGGCTGAACGACTTTAAAACGTCGTTATGAATGCTGTAAAACCCAGCAGCTTACTCAACAAAGTGCAAACGCAAAATGGCACGTACTGTCCAATTACAAGCATGACGTGTGCAACTGTCCAATTAATGCTCAAATCAGGCTGCTGATAGCCAATCATGTTCAAGAATTTTGTTATAGTTTTGATTTAGTCTGAACACAAGCCAAGTGGCCCGTCAGGGTGGCGCTTGACTCCAGTTTCAGTAGCACGAAGCAATGAGGGGTATTTCTACTCCCCCCTGGAGGAGATGTTAGTGTATCACAGGGTTGCCAGTCTCCCCCAGCATTAAGTTCACTGGCAACCATTTATAAACCTGGGCCGGGTTGTTCAAAAGCCAGTTAATGCTAACCCAGGATTAAAAGTTAACTGACGTATTAATTTTTCTTGTATAGAATTGTTTTTCGCTACTTGTATCTCGTGTAAGTTGAGATTAATCAAGCTCAGAGCAGAAAGCCAAACAATTTAAACAGAAAACTTCACTGATAAGTTACAAACCTGAAATTAAAATTGTCCCTTAATCCTGGGTTAGCTTTGAACAACCTGGCCCTGGGTGGAGAGAGACACTGAAGGTCAAGTATCTTGCTAATGAACACAACACAATGTCCCTGGCCAGGGCTCAAACCCGGATGGCTCAATCAGGTGTCAAGTACACTAACCCTTAGACTGTTCACAGTCTCCTATTTTTCCGTGCGATCGTAGATGTGGATCTTGGTCCCTTAATGCGAGCGAAACTGTGTAGAGTACAAAATGCCCTTGGGTAGAGGTGGTGGAGGGCACGGCCGCCAGAAAAAATAGGGAGACTGTAACAGCTTCACTCCGTCTCGTGTTCAAGGGGCGTGGCCGAATTTTGACGCCTTCATTGATCAAATCAATTAACAATCTCTTCCCTGGAGAAAAAGCTATCAAATCAGGGAAATATGATATCGATTGTGTGTTGCTGTAAAGTTTCGAGACATTTTGATTAAGGGTCTTGCATTGCTCACGAAATCGATTCAATGCAGTTACTAAGTTGAGTCCAATTAATGCAGCAGGAAAAATCTCTTCTCTGACTGCAAAAACGCGACAAAACCCGCAAGTTCAGATGCATGCCATGTTTGTGGCGTTAATTTCAGCCAGTGATTACGGCTGAAACAACAAGTACATTTTCACCGGAAATCTATTTAAGATCTCTGAATGGAGTTGGCAAAATTCGCCAAGGAAATCTTACGAAAGTACATCACGGTGTTGAAATGGATCCACAAGATGGAAAATCTTCCCGCGAACGAGAAACAGCCTCTTTTTGCTTGCGACAGACATACGATCAAAATCAAAACAGTCTCCAGAAAATTCTTCCGAAATCGATGCCATTTTGGCCTTAGCTGCGAAGTGATGAATGCCACTTTCTGTCACTCAAGTTGTCATCGCTCTGCTGCGCTCTGATGAACTCTATTGTCCCTCTACCAATCAGGTGTTGCCGTTGCTGGAGCAACTAACTCCGTGAACGCGAGACGGAGTGAAGCAGTT